>JARHVA010001576.1:3132500-3207500 GCA_037957365.1 Torreya grandis
CTCCACCTATACCCTTCCTTAGACCTCATTAACCTTCCTGTAACCCTACACCAACCTTTGAACTCCCAAGAACTCCTCTGTCTATTTCAAAAATACTCTAAAAGCCATCTAAGGCCAATAACCCTAACCGACATCAGCAGGCCAACCAACATCAACACCTTCAGCCAGACTGACATTTGTAGATCCACTGATTTTAGTGACTGTGTTCTGAACCAACAAACTAGAAAGCCATCTAAATAGCCCATCTAGACCAAACAAAACCTTTAGCTAGCCTTTTATAGCATTTTGAGATACACATACTGCAAGGAACAGGTACACACCTACTTTTTTATTTCTTTAGTCATTTATCATTTCTTCCTTTACAATAATTTTATCTTTAAATAGTGGACTGTCATCCCTTAAAGAGCTTCACACTTCTGGGACTGAGCACATAGCTTGGCAATCCACCATAGGCTCTTCTAACATCTTTCTTGTTTAAGTTTCATTCTTACTGTAGGTGTTTCCTCCATAGCCAAAGAGGAGCTCCTACAAGGCTTGGATACGATGCACACTAAATCTAGGTAACATCAAACCCATAACCTCTTAACCTTAGTTTCTTTCTCATTTGAATGCAATTAGTGAAAATCTAGAGAAACATTCTGGCATGCTCGGTGGGACCCATGGAGTTTTCCTTGGGTTCATTCTTCTTCTTTTAAAAATCAAATTTTCATGTAGATGCATTAGAAAAATATTCACTTCTTACATCCCATCTTCTATCTTTTTGTTTCAAAAGAAAATCATTAGCAGAGATTAAAAAGAACATCTCTTTTTATTCTTGTTACTTCTTGCATGGATCATAGAGTAGTGAAAAACTCATACTCTTTACCTCTTCACCATTTGTTTGCATTTGAATAACATATTTTGGTTTGGGTTAAAAACTACTACATTTCATTCTTGCTTGGATGCACACTTAGCCCACTTAGTAATTAAAGCATTATGAATGAATCATAGTGCATGAATGTGACACAACCAAACCACAATCACTTTAAATCAAACACATAAACTTACTTAAGACAAGGCCCATCTAGGATTTCATCACCTAGCAGATACCTTACCCCATCCAATGATCCTACTTGGATATCACCACCAAGAGGAGGACCCACTATGTTCTCTAGCAGGGTATAAACTATAGGGAAGGTATATTCTAGCTAAACAACCTAGCTTAGCTCTAGGTTCGTGAGGTGAAGGGAACAAGCCCCAACACCAGACCACATACTAACCCTAAGACAGATATCTTTGAGCACCATAACACAACCTGAAACCAGCCATAAACTTTCTCTCTAGGAACTATTCTACAAGCCCAACTCCCAACACATTCTCTTAAGGCATAAGCCACCACAACTTTAAAACTCATTTTGAGGAATCTAACATTTTAGGGGTTGCTTGCCTAATCATCTATTCTGCTAGTTTTATCTGAGTGTTTGAGCTGGTAAGGTTGTACTATTTTGAAGTCTAAAACAACTCAAAATATCTTCTTCTTCCAAAAACTATCAATCTTCTATGTTTTTGGAATTACACAAAAATTGACATCAATTTCTCCACCGACGTTGGCTACCAAACCTTCACTAACATTGGTTAACTGACTGACATTGGCAACATTTTATAACCAATATTAGTTAAACAACCAACATCGATCACTATCAATAAATTAAAAAAAAATTACTTCCAAACAGCAAGCATAAAACCCAAATTTCTTGTTGTTTAACACAAATTCTAGTTTTTTGAAACTAAAACACATAGTTTTTAGAACCTAAACCCCTTTTGCCTTGGATGTTCCTAACATGCAATCAAGCCAAATTCCTTATTGACCACATGAGTTAATAGCCACTCCCACCTTCGCCCTTCGTGCCAAGTCATCTAATGGAGTATACTTCAGACATCGAGCATACTCCTATCCAACCTACCCCTAATCAACCTTCTATTGTTCTCAAAGGGGATCATGATTTTGAGAGATTCCTTGACCATAATGTCAAGGCTCTCCAACATTATCTCGCTAGAAGCCAAATGTGAGATCCTTCAAGTAACCCTATTTATGGGATGCCAACTTCTTTGGTTGAAGCGGCAATGGTATCAACAGTATCCACTACCCAACCTATGGTCACTCAGGCCACTGCCTAGATTAGTAACCCAACCATGGCCAATGTTCAAGATTTGGCCTCCCCTTCTATCCTTTCTTGCCCTACCTCCATCGGGGTTTCTGTACCCCCTCAAATGCAAACAATTCAACCAAGTTTGACACCTTTCCAAAACTTTATTGTCTCTATCCAATCCACTCTTGCACCTATAAACATGAGAGTGACCACCTATCCTTTAACTAGTGTCACCACCATTCAACCACCCTTAGCAGCATCTAGTCAACTTGTGCCCTCTAACTTCATGACACAAGTCCCCTTAGCCTTGACATCGGCCCCTATGATGAACTATCAGTATGTTGCACCTACACAAATGCAACCAAGTATGTCATACACCCCTTTTAATGCCTTCCACGTACCTTATAACTTAGGGGGTGCCCCTCATGCCAATCCATCTGCCGATCTAATTAAGATGTTAATGGATAAGATGTCTAACCTTGAGACATCTATTTCAGGTTTGAGGAGTGTTCTTTCATATGAACAAATCTACAACGAATCTATCCACCCTTTAGTTCCTATTTGACCATACCCTAGCCAATGGGAACTCCCAAAATTTACTCGCTTTTAGAGTAAAGAGGATCCACAACAACATCTGCAAGTGTTTAGACATGCTTACTACCTCATGGGGCACGATGATGTGTTATTACTTTGCACATTCCTTATGTCAATTTCTGGCACCGCCCTTGACTGGTATAGCTCCATTACTAGTCATTCTCTCTTCACCTTCATTCAACTCTCTCAGCTATTCCCTGATCATTTCTCAATCAATATTACCAAGAAGGTCTCCATCATAGACCTTTATTCTATTAGACAATTTGAGGATGAGTCAATAGTAGACTTCATTTCCCATTGGAGAGATTTGATCAACCAACTCTCCTTCTCACTACCTCAACCTGAGCTCATTGAGTTATTTTCAAGAGCATGTGCCAAGCACATCTCATCCACTCTGTAGGTTCAAACTTTTTTCACATTCGATGAAGCTTTCACTATGTCTTGAAAGCTTGAACTCTGTGCAATCAAATAAGACAAGGTCAAATTATGTAACAAAAATACCAATGAAAAGCCCAATGACCCTTCTTCTAAACCTTCTTCTTCCCACCCCAAGTCTAAGGGATTGGTGAATTCTGTGGTCCTTAGGTCACCATCTTCTACCACAACCAACCAATCTGAGCCCTCCACTTTTCAAAACATCACTAGATAGTTTCAACAATGGTATGAACAGTGATGATACACTCTAATAGGAGAATCATATGCTTCTGTATTGGATAAATTAGTAAAGCAGGGAGTCTTCAACCTCCCTCAAATCTAACCACCTATCCAATTTGACCCCTCGTGAGCTATCCCTACATGGTATAGGGAAAATGACTTTTGTAACTATCATCATGTCAAGGGTCATGACATGGATAATTTCAAAACCCTAAAAAACATTGTTCAAGACATGTTAGACAAAGGGGACCTTATTTTGGATAACCCTAATGCACTGGCCAACCAAAACATGGATGTCTTTAGGTAACCATTTCCTAACCATCCCCCAAGTCAAAACAATGTTCAGACCATGGTTGAAGACCCTCAAGAATGCAACATATGCACAGTCGACATGGTCTTTCCTTTCATTCCTATCTAACCTCTCCCACAATCTGAAGAGGTTGGTCAACCCATTTCTCCACCATAGGTAAAAGAGCCTATTTTACCCATACCATCCCCACACAATGAAGAGCTCCCTTTACCTCACCCTCATCCTCACATGGATGAACCCATTTCACCTGTATCACCCCCATGACATCAAGCACCTCCTTTACCCATTCTTTCTACCTTGTGAGGATCCTGTATTACTTGTTCCTCTTGCCCCCACCTTCCCTCTTCTTCTACCATTGGAAGAATTTACCATTCATACCCCACACCCTCATGTAGAAGGGGCCATCATCCCTCTACTTTACCCTCTAGAGGATCCTTCCTCTACTATTTTTCCTCCACTGATGGAGGATAGTCCTCCATCCACCCCCCTTTCAAATGTAAGAGAGTCTACTTTGACCTCTCCCATATTAGAGGATGTTTTGATGGTACCAATGCCGGTGGCCCCACCTTTATCCTTCTTATTACTAATGGAGGATCATACTTACCATGCTCCTAAAGCACACATGGAATGCATGATCATCCCTGTGCTCTATCCGCTTGAAGAGCTAAATTCTCTAATCCCTTCTCCACTGAGAGAAGAAATCGCCACCTCACCCAATTTAGCTGAGGAAGATCTAGTGATGGTTTTCTCTCACCTTTGGCCCATGATTGCTATGTCTAACACATTTTTTCTCTTGCAATCACCCAAATCCTCTAAAGGACTGACTATAAGGCCTCGCACGACATCATCTAAACCCTTCTCTCGATTGGTAGAAAACTTAGGATTCCTCCATTCTAGGAACCTAGAGTATGAGGCATTATGGGAGTGACTTAGGGCTCCTTATCCTACACATCCTACTTCACCTTATACTACCAACCCTTTTGTGATGATTTACCCCAAAGTCTTTGATAAGGATTGGGTCTCCATTTCTAAATCATCAGAAGCTCAGCCTTCCATGTTTGAATCCAAACCCTCACAGGCGTCCACCATGCTAAAATAAATTAAATCTCTCAGCGTTTGCCCTATATCAAACTTAACTCACCCATAAGTGAAGTTAGATTTGAACCTCACCCTACACAGTAGTGGTCCTCGCACCATACTAAAGGAGGATGCTAAACCATGTCAGTCTACTTCTCCCCCACCTTCACCATTGCCCTCTATCTTGGGTCCACATCCTTCCATTATAACAGGAGTGCTCCCTATTCCAACACTTCACAAAGACAAACTACCTCCATTACTCTCTCTACCCATCAAAAACATATTTCCTCCAAGAAATTTGACACCTTTCATCAAGAAAGTGCCATCTACGCATGTGGCCACACCACCAACCAAAAATGTGGTATGAAAAACTCCCCCTACAACTTCTAAATAGAAGTTATCAACCCCTATTGCAACAATGAGCATAGACCCATTAGTGGTTTCCTATTCTTCACTGTTACACTAATTATTGTAGTCTTCTATCATCATTCTCCCACCCATTAAGCCATACCAACCTCTTGAATCAAAACCATCTTGGTTCGACGACACTCAAATTTGCTTGCATCATCTCACACTTGGGCATGATACTGAGAGTTACTATGATCTTAAGGTTGTCATTCACCAACACCTAAAAAAAGACATCCTTCTCATTGAGGATTCTCTTGACCACCTTTTTGACAAACTACTGACACCATCCCATGCTTCTTAAACCTCCTCACTTGAATCGGGATCCCAATGCGAGATTATGGTCCCTCTACCACCTTTTCCCCCTTTATTCAAAATCAACACTATTAATGTGACCACGAGGTCCCAAACCCTAAAGGATAAAGGAAAAGAGTATGTTTCTACCCCTTGGACATATCCATTTGCCAAGCCCTCTCCACCGCCAAAGCCAAAAATGTCTATCTTGGGCACATCTCAACCAACATCTTCGGGGGTAATTCGCGACTCCATGGTGAAACAACTTCACCAAACCCCTATGAAGATGTCTTTGTATGACCTAATACAAATCTCTCTACAAAATCACCAAGCCTTGATCAAAGCTTTATAGGTAGTGGAGGTCCAACCTAAAGACCCCCAACCACTGGCTGCTTTAGTCAAATTGTTACCCATCGTTGCCTCCATCATCTTCAATGATTATGAGATTCCTGCCTACAACCTAGAAGATTAGGATCCCACCCTCTTTATCATGTCTTACATTGATCAAACTCATGTTAAGTGGGTTATGATTTATGGAGGTTCTAGCATCAACATCATTTCTACCCATGCATATGATCAACTAGCCCTTTCAAAGAACTGCATGTCAAAAACTAACACAATTCTTCATTTTTTCAACGATGCCACAGCCACTACCATTGGCACTATGGTCTTGCATGTTCATTTTGGCCCGCGTACAATTCTATAACTCTTATATATCATCAATGGGGAGTTCTAATATAACATGCTATTAGGATGACCTTGGATATGTTTCATGACCTGTGTCCATTCCACGTTGCATCATTGTGTCATGTTTGAACATGAGGGGCAGGTTCATGTCATTCCTACTGACCCTTCACCATTTAAAACATGCAACATGACCTATCAACCTACTGATGTTCTCATCCCTTTGAAAACATCCACCTAAACACCACCTTCACCTGTGGAAGCCTCAACAAGATTGCAAACACCGGTCACACCTACGCCTACTCCTCAAGTGACAATGAAAGATCCTATGGAAGATATCTTCTAGTTCCTTTCACTTTGGGAGTATCATTTTATTACCCTTAATAGGTTCCAAACTCCATAAGAATATGAAAAACTTCATCACCACCCTAACTATGACCATCACATTAGAATGGTCATCCCATATGGTCTTCCTAATATCCAAACTAATCTCACCTATGGAGGGCTAGATCAGGCTCCGACTGTTGGAAATCTTCTCTCATCACCCTGACTATTCACTTGCAATTTATCTTTCCTCAATAACCCTAGCTTTTCTCACACCTATCTTCATAGGTGTGTGTGGAAGAGTTTTGGCTTTGCGCATTATGAATAAGGTCCCCATAAGCCCATTGAGCCTCCAAACAATGAGGCAATCAAAAATGCCAAGAAATGACATGGCGTGGGTTTTGAAGAACCTACAAAACCCTCTAAGATCCCTCACCATGAAACTATCATAGAGCATTCTCCTCTAACCTTGCCTATTCCCTCACCCTCACCTATGGAGTCGATGGTCTCCATCCCTCCTAGTTTTTTTTCATAAACACCATTCACTTGGAACCCTTAACCTATCAACTGAGGCATCAAGGTCTCTTCCTCTTATTTATCTAGACATGATAGATGATGAATCTTATAGCATCAACACTGTTTAATGCTTGGATGATGATGCCATACTCACCTACATGGGTATGGATGACTCCTTCATACAACGATCACTTCCTTTGGAAACACAAGTTATGTTAAATGAATCGATGGTTGACACTAATCTCCCATCTTCTGATGTTCCTCACATTTTAAAGATTGGTCAATATTTATATGCCCAAGAATAAATCAACTATACCACATTCCTTATAGATCATATCAAAGCCTTTGCTTGGTCTTATAGCAATATGCCTAGTATTGACCCTGGCATTGTCATCCACAACATCATCACGAACCGCAAATCTAAGCCTATCAGGCAAAAACTTCGTAGGATGCATCCTCATGTTGCACTCCTTGTCAAAGAGGAGCTTCAATGTCTTCTCTCTGTCTCATTTATCCAACCCATTGATTATCTGCAATGGGTGTCAAACATTTTCCTTGTCATAAAAGCAATAGGGGGAATTCTAATTTGTACTGACTATCATGACCTCAACTTAGATTGCCCAAAGGATGATTTTCCTTTGCCAAACATCAACCAACTTGTTGATCTTACATCTGGTCATGAGATGCTATCCCTCATGGACAAGTTTTCAGGATATAACCAAATATTGATTTCCCTAGAAAATCAACATAAAACCACCTTCATCACCCCATGGGGAACATTCTGCTATAGGGTCATGCCTTTTGGCCTCAAAAATGTAGGTGCTACATACCAATGCACCATGACTTATATCTTTCACAATCTCCTCCAAAAAATAATGGAGGACTATGTGGATGACCTACTAGGGAAATCCAAACTTTTCCATGACCACCTAACCATTCTCAAAACAATATTCACTCACCTACTACAATATAACATTTGACTCAACCCCAAGAAATGCATCTTTGGGGTTCTTGTAGGGAAGCTTTTGGGTTTCATCATTTCTCTCCATGGAATTGAGGTAGATCTAGCTAAGATTTGAGCCATACTCAAGATGCCCCCACCAACTAACCTAAAACAACTTCATAGCCTACAAGGGAAGCTTCAATCTATTCATTGCTTCATCTCACGGCTATCTGACCAATGCCAACCCTTCCATCATCTCCACAAGAAGGATGTCTCCTTTAATTAGAATAAGGATTACCAAGAGGCTTTTGAGACTCTTAAATGTTATCTTGTCTCTCCACCAGTCTTTATTCCACCTAAAGATGAGCAACCCTTCTATCTTTACATTTTGGCAATAGATCATTCCTTAGGTGCCATGATCGTGCATTGAGATGAACAACATCATGAGTAGGTAGTTTATTATATAAGTTGAACACTCATTGACTACAAAACTTAGTATACTCGTACCAAAAAACTTTGCTTGGCATTAGTCTTTGCCACCTCTAAACTCTGCCACTATCTCCTCAACCACAAGACTTACATCATCACCCACATCGACCCTCTCAAATATATGCATTCCAAGCTATACCAAAACCAACGTATGGCTCATTGTCTCATGATTCTCACTGAGTTCAATTTGGAATTCATTCAACAAAAGACTATAAAGGGGCAAATGATCGTTGACCAACTAGCAAATGCCCCTTTACTTGATAACCAACCCTCTAATTGCAAATTTCTTGATGAGTCTATCACCATGCTATCCATTGATGACATCCCCTATCAAATGATAATTTTATTTGATAGATCTAAATGTCAACTCAATGGGGGTTCAGGGGTCATTCTCATCCCTCATGAGGGTGAGCCCATGCCTCTATCCTTCAAACTTGACTTCAAATGCACCAATAACATGGCTGAGTATGAAGCCTTAATTTTGGGGCTTCAAACTACCATTTTCTTGGGCATTAAGACAATCAATATCTTTGGTGACTCATAGCTAGTTGTTAATCAAATTAATAGTTCATATCCTTGTAAAAATGAAGTTTTACAATGATATAAACACTATGTTGACATATTGTTAGGGTCTTTCAAATGTTATCTCTTGCAAACTATTCCTTGCTCTATGAATAAGTTTGCTGACACAATGGCCTCTCTTGCCTCACGCATCCCATCTTCATCTGTTTCCTCAAGAAACTATGTCATGGTACACCATTTGGCATTACCCTCATATATCTTAACTGACATCAACTTTGTTGGCAATATTGACTCTAGTCCACATGATGTTTGGTATAAACAACATGTTGACTACTTATTCTATCATTCCTCCTAACCTCTCTAGCAATGGATGACAAGCTTTTATCAAGAGTACTACTCGATACACCATGCTAAGGGGTCTTCTCTATAAAAGAGGTTTTGATGGCCTCCTTCTTTGATGCCTAACCATCAATGAGACATTTCATGCCATCAAACAAGTCCATGATGGGATTTGTGGAGGACATTTCAGTGGTAACTCGGTTGCAAAGTGCATCCTCTACCTAGGCTATTATTGGCCCACTCTTAAACAAGACTGTAGTGACTATGTTTGGCATTGTATCAAATTCCAACAACATGCTAACCTACTTCATGTCCCTTGCCATGCTTTATAAGTTGGTAAGGATTTTTGGCCCTTTTCATAATGGGTCTTAGATCTAATTAGTGATATTAACCCTCATTCGTCTCTCTTACATTAGTCTATTATCACAGTGACTGAATATTTCACTAAATGCATGGAAGCTATTCCCCTCATCTCCACTAAAGCTGACAAAATCATCAACTTCATTAACCACCACATCATTTGTCATTTCGGTGTACCTCACAAGATAATCATTGATAACAGCAAATCTTTCAAAAACAAAACTATCCAAAAGCTTTGCGATGCTTTTGGCATCAAACTTAGCTTCTCGTCGCCTTACTATCCATAAGCAAATGGATAGGTAGAAGCTTCTAACAAAATCCTAACTAAAATCCTAATGAAGGTGGTCAACAATAGTGGAAGGGATTGACACACTCACATTCCCTTCACTTTCTAGGCCTACCGCACTAGCATCCAAACCCCTACACCTTTCTCCTTAGTATATGGAACTGAGGCCATCTTGCCTCTTAAAGTATAAATAACTTCTCTTCACATCTCCTTGCATGACATGCTCTATAACGATGACTTTCATCAATATCAATTAACACAACTCAAGTTACTCGACAAATGTCATCTTGCAGCTCTTAATCATCTTCATATCTACCAAGATCGCATCAATCATGCCTATAATAAAAATCTGAAAGAGCAAGATTTCAAAATTAGAGATCTCATCCATAAAGAAAACCAACACGTGACCAATATGGAAAGAAGCAAATGAGGAAAGTTTGCTCCTAATTAGCTCATACCATATATAATAATGCACAAGTATAGATTAGGCACTTATCATTTGTCTTCTCTCGAAGGCCGGCCAAAACCTGAGCCCCTTAATGCCTTATATCTGTGACCATTCTACTATTAACCAAGTGATCATTCACTTTATTTTTAACTTGAGCTTGTCCCTTGAGCAACCCCCGTCATCCTCATTCCTATTCCTTTCAACCCTTTTTCCCTATAAAAATTAGTTAACCCTTTTTTAAGCATTTATGCTTTGTCCTAATAAAAGGGAAACCCCTAAACCTCTATAGTCTATTCCATGACTAAAAGTTTAGTTTATATATATATATATATAACTAGGATGCCTAACAAAATATTAAAAGGTCATAAACTATAAATGTAGACTGCTCCCTCGAAGGACAGCTACATTATTGCTATAATTAATCGACTGCTCCCTTACAAGATAGCTATTCAAAGAAATTAAAACATACAAAGTAAAATATAGACCACTCCCTTGAAGGATGGCTATGCCCAAATTTTGCTACAAAAATAGCACCCTTGCAGAAGCTTCCCACATCAATCAGCTTCACATGACCACAAAACATAAACAACATCCCCAAGTATACTTCCCGCATTGATTAGTCTCCCAAAAAAAATGACTGACAAACTATTAAGTCGTGGACTTGCCTATAGTCGTTCTTAGGGTCACCTATAAAAGGGGTAAAGTTATCCCTACTAAAAAGGGTTACGCTATCCTCACATATCACATAATCACACTTATTACCCCAAAATACCCAAGGGATTTTGAGCTAACTTAACATCAAGTGATTAGGGTACTTCTCTAACAAAAACCAATGGTCAACAATGTAATGCATGAATGGGGCTTTTATTTGCAAAAAACCTATCTGTGCTATCATTATGGTCCTTGTCAATGAAAGAGCACTGCACCTTTCACTTCTTACACACCTTCATCACATGCCAGTTTATCTTTTAGGATGCAGTGTCTTAAAATTATATGCTCTCATATTGTCATCTCATAATTTTCACTATAAAGTTATGAACCTAACACTTAACTCAATTTTATCATAAATAACATCACATGTTTCTGATAAAATACAACCAAAACATTTTCTAACCACTAACATAACATCATGATTTATTTAATGCAAATACAAATTTGTGTTATATAAATTATCATAGCCCATTCACATTACTTTCTATGGCATGGAAACTATCAACCAAACACAATTTATGTCAAGCATATACCATCACCAATATGGAAACCTATTGAAGCATAAATAAACTCATTTCATTTTTAGCATACACCATCACCAATATGGAAAATCTCTAAGGATGAAAAACCACATAACCTATGTTATAGCATACACCATCACCCAATATGGAAAAGGCTATAACATCATCATACCCTCATCATTTCAAGCATGTACCATCAAACATATGGGAAATGCTAAAAACACTAACAAAACCAAAATAACTAACACAAAGTCACATCCATAACATGTCAATATCTCAAAAATCTCATATATATATAACTGTCAAATGAAGGTATACATCAAAATATCTGAAACAGTACAATATATCTATCCCTCTCTCAAAATGTATGTACATCTCACATCAATGGCACATAGGCTGGTATATATATACACCTCAACAACTACAAACACCTCAAGGCTATGGTGGTGGTGGTCGCAAAGATGCTAAATCATCTCCACCCTCTGACCATCACTGTCTTTGAGAACTGGAGGTAGTGGCACATGACACAAATCTCTATTGAGCTAGCATCTCAAAATATCGTTGGATCTACAAAAATTCCCTAATGACACCCTCAGAATATAAGATCTCATCTAATGTAGCATTATACCTAGATATAGGTACAATCTATAGTGGACCCATCGATCCCGATGCCATGCCCTATAGAGAACTCTATGGTTGTGGCTAAGGTGGCTACTGAACCAGTGGCCATTGTGGTGGTGGTTGAGTTGGCTGCTACACTAGCTACTATGGTGGCAGCTGAATAGGGCCCTACCCTCCAAAATCCTACCCTACCAATACCTATGCCTAGGTTGTGACCAATTGCCCCTGCAATGTAGTAACCTGCCCTATCAAGGCAGCCACCTGCATTGTCAAAACTATCACCTATTCTTGAATCACTGCCACCTATGCTCATGTTACATCTATCACTTGAATGGTAGCATCCCTCTCTCTGCTAACCACCTACAGATCAAGAGGTGGTCCCCTTTGAATTATAGCATAGTGACCTACCCACCAAGCCAAGTAGGCCATCGTACACCCTAGATTTACCACACTTGCATCTATCGGTATCTCCTCAAAATCTAGATGCTTTGTCTCCTCTGGTAGTTAGAGGGGTGCCTCAATATCATCATGTCTATATTGTGGGAGAACATGTGGCACATACTATAATAGCTCATACTGGTGTTGCACTCTCTTAGTAGGAACTCTCTCAAGCTCACCAACTCACCTACCCCTCACCCATCACAGGTTCTAAACCCCCACTAACTACTCTACCTGATCTCTAAATTCTGGATATAATAAGTATGGTCTCCAAATGATATCTACTAAGATTAGGGCATCTAATACCCCCTATACTACTCAATATCTCAGATGATGGCATCCACACATGTCTATGCCATGACCTCTCACCACCACCTAGAACCAACTCTGAAGTTGGCTTGGATCACTATTGGGAGGCCAAGAGGTCATGTAACCATGATATGCTCATAAGCCCAATAGTGCAGGAGGTGGCCCACACACAAGTTGTACCACCACCACCGATTGATCCCCCATAGTTCCCTATATAATTGAGCTAAAAATACTTAATCCCACATAAAAACTATCTACTCCCCTAACATGTCTGCCAAAACCTTGGTCATCAAGGTCAGGAATCTCCCTCCCTCTGCATTAGGCAGGGTGTATACAGTGATGTCGATCATCATTAGGATGGCTAGTTGATGCTCATCCTCATCAACAACATAAATAGGCTCATAGGCAAAACTCACTAAATGGTAGGTCACCTCAATAGTGTGCTCCCTAAACAATGTAAACACATGAATGTCATGCTCCTCTCTCGAGCATGCATATAACTCTACCCCATGTATCAGCAACTACAAAATCTAGTACACATCCTCCACTGTAATAGTTAACTCTCTGGTCGGTAGGTGAAATGTGTTGGTGGTATGATCCTACCACTTGATGAATGCCCCCATCAAACTGACATCCCTGGTAATTTAGTAATATCACTGTAACCCATCAAGCCCTATAATGGCCATATGTTTCCACTCATCCCCTATGATGTCTCAATGAATTTGCATCAGTAATGTAGGGAGATGATCTTGCAGCGTCAATGTCTGCCTAGCCTACATCTAACCAACACACATGCAACAACATTAGCAAACGTTATACAAATAAATAAAAACCTCTTTGACTCTTCTTTCATTTTAGGAGAACTACATCAGCCTGAGGCCCCTCACATGGGCTATGTAGGCAACACTTAGTTGACATGGGGTCTTCTAGGGTTAGCTTAGTTAAATCACTATGTAACCACCACAACTGACTTACACTTTCCCATCAAATAAACCTATATGCTCATCTCCTAGGCTCTAACCTAACTGATGTCGACATCTAACTTGCCAACATTAGTAGCTAAAAGTGACTAATGTCAGTCATATTGACTGACATCAGTCACTTTGTTAGTTGATGTTAGCAGCACCACCGACGTCGGTGACTAGTTCAGCCCTAAGGCCAAACAGGGCGAGCCCTAAAATTTAGGGCTTCCCCATTTCACCCATTAAAAACCCCCAAAATTCTCCTCAAACTACCTAAGTACCCTACCAACCCTTCTAATACCCCTCCACCCTGATCTATTGATAAAAACTCAAAAAATTATAAAAATAACATTAAATTCAAAACTAATCACAAATTCAAATAACACACCCTACCTCATCTCATCGTCACCACCAAGGTGGTATAACGGGTGCCAATGGTGGTGGTCCTCTTGTAAGGCCTCCTCTAATGTCTACCATCT
Organism: Torreya grandis; assembly: GCA_037957365.1. Lineage (NCBI taxonomy): Eukaryota > Viridiplantae > Streptophyta > Pinopsida > Cupressales > Taxaceae > Torreya > Torreya grandis. Next base: position 3,146,916 of record JARHVA010001576.1, read on the forward strand.
CTGTCTACCTCATCTCCTCAATTTAATCACCGGTGGCCCATAATGCTCCCAAAAGCTCACAAACACTCCAACACTCACCAACACTCCTCATCGCTCACACCCTAACACCTCCCACTATTGACACAGATAAATAAGAGGTCTCTATCACTGAAAAACTTAGAGCTCTCTTTTTTAACACTTCAACAGTCATAAATGACTTTTGGTGGGCCACTAATCCACTTTTGTCAGGTTTGTTAGGCTACTAACATCAGCAAAATTGTGCCCTAGGCCACTGACATCGATTGATGTTCTACCAACATCGGCAAAATAATGCCTTTTTACTTACTAACATCAATGGCCTAATTGACATCAGTGACCTAAAAACATAGGTCTTCTCTAAAACTACCCAACATCATGACCAAACAACTAGCCCCAACACTATAAAAGTCACCTTAGACTTCTCATGGGGTACATTAGAGATCACATACATCTCCCTAACCACAACAACCAACACTTGAGATTACTTATATCTCAGCTCGACTCGACATATGACCTTGGAGATCATGATTATCTCCTCAGACCACCACCACTTTCAAGACAACTTTGCCTTGGTTGTTTTGATTGCATATGCTACCTCACGAATAGTTAGCAACTTATACGTGCCCCTCACACCTATTATTAGATTGTGACCAAGTTGATCTCCAATATCTGTGACATTTTTGTGTTTTCTAAGAGCACTTCCTAGCCTGGATACTTGGAACATGATGACCATTAGAGCTACAACTTTGATCGATCTAACCCAATCAACTACCACTAATAAGCTAGGGACCAATTACTTTGATTTTAGTCCTCCTCCAGCATTAGAGCTAAAACTTTGATCATTTTAACCCAATCAACTACCACTAATAAGCTAGGGACTAGTTACTTCAATTTTAGTCCTCCTCGACCTTTCCTGTGATAATTTGACCTACCTATCAAGTGAAGTGGTATATGCACAATCTTAACTATTATAGTGTTCACACTCCAACCTCATCCTACCCATCCACTGCCTATCAAATTGGCACCCAATTTTGGATTTCCTTATCTCAATTCCCACTTTGAGGGGGAATACCTCATCCCATACCCAAGGTAACTTACATCTATTTTTGTCTTGCAGTTCATTAGAATAAACCACAAGACAAAAAGGGGAAAATGTAGACACCAATATCATGTCAACCCCCCTTGGTCCCCTTATAAATGTTAACACTCCTAACCCACACATGCACACCTTATTAATTTAAATACTACTTATTTTAAATTGATTACCTCACCTTGGACACCTCGCCTAAACACCTCACCCTAAGACCGTTTCTTAGCCTATGAGTCAACCTGAGACTAGGTCTTCCAAATCCTAACTACCCATGACCTATTCTCACTCCATCTTAACTTCCTAACCAACTCTCATACCTCATAAGCCCTTGTTTTGACCATTCTCCAATGGAAAATGCACTTGGCGAGTGGAGAAATGGGCAAAGAGCTAAAAATAGCCCTTTTACCTACTATTCCCTCTCTGTCGACATCAGTCAACCCTCAGTCAATGTCAGTAGTTCTACATCGATGCTGGTGGGATTACCAACATCCGTTACATAATCCAAGCTCTAATAGTGAGCTAGGCCTACATTTTCACATATTCACACGCACACTCTGAGATTTCAAGCACCAAAACTCGACTATCATTCTCCCAACTACCAAAGCTCTACACAAATCATTCTAGAGACTAGAATAAAGGATTGTATGAGGACCTCAAGCTACTGAATTGAAGCAATCCATGTTCACTTCATTGGATCACAACACTGGTCACATCAGCCACAATGGGAATCACTATTCTGACACCTCTGGTTCTTCACCCTATAAAGCTAAGTACTTTGGTTTTCATTTTAGTGTTTTAGAATATATTGTCAATTAGTTTTCATTGATATTTCTAAATACTATCAAGAGGCCTGACTTCTCCTATGGAAGGGCTGAAAGGCCTTCCCCTTATTCTCATGCCCTTTTCACACTAATCCTCCACCTATACCCTTCCTCAGACCTCATTCACCTTCCCGCAACCCTGCACCAACCTCTAAACTCCCAAGAACTCCTTTATCTATCCCAAAAATACTCTAAAAGTTATCTAAGGCTGATAACCCTAATCAACATTGGTAGACCAACTAACGTTGGCACCTTTAGCCAGACCAACATCGACATACCCACTGACATTAGTGACTGTGTTCTAAACCAATAAACTAGAAAGCCATCCAAACAACCCATCTAGACCAGACACAACCTTCAGCTAGCCTTTTGTAGCATTATGAGATACATAGACTACAAGGAATAGGTACACACCTTTTACTTTTCTATCTCTTTAGTCATTTATCATTTCTTCCTTTATAATACTTTTATCTTTAAACAATGGACTATCATCCCTTAAGGAGCTTCACGCTTTTAGGACCAAGCACGTAGCTTGGTAGTCCACCATAGCCTCTTCTAACATCTTTCTTGTTTAAGTTTCATTCTTACTGTAGGTGTTTCCTTGATAGCCAAAGAGGAGCTACCACAATGCTTGGATATAGTGCACACTAAATCTAGGTAACATTAAACCCATAACCTCTTAACCTTAGTTTCTTTCTCATTTGAATGCAATGAGTGAAAATCTAGAGAAAACAGGTTGATCAAAATGAAAAAAAAAACCTTTAAGATGACGAATAATTAGATGAGGAAAAGGTTGAAGTAAATATTGAGTTAAAATTAGAGACTTCCCTAAAGGAGTTATGGTTCCAAATAAGGAAGAATAAAAAATTAATATCATTGGTTAAGAGTTATGAGGATCAAATTAATCTCTTTTAAAAAATAATAAGAAACAACATAAATTATCATGAGGAGATCATAAAATGATTGAAAACTTAGATTGAAATTATCACTACAAGTCTCAAGACCAAGGAGGAAGAATGCATCAAGGTTGGAGTTTAAATAGAGTCCTTGAAAGCTGAATTGGATCAAGCAACATTCAAGTTCAAGACACGTTATAAGTTTTAAAAGAGAATTGAAGTTATTGGTGATATTTTGAGTAGTCAAAGGTTTCCACATGATAAAAAAGGTCTTGGGTTTAAAAAAGACCAAAAAGAGAACAAGGAAAGTTAGACCTCAAAGACTTATGCATAAACTCTCAAATCTGATACTCAAGTTGATCATCAATAAGTCAATAAGAACATGAATCCTTCAAAATAATAAAAGTAGAGGTATATAATTTAAGCTCAAATAGACAAGGAATGTAAATTCATTCAATGGTTACTATTTCTCATGTAATCAATATGTACATAGAGATATAGATTTTAAACACTATGCAAGAATCATTTCCTCATGGAGGAATAGGGTGAATGTCCATTACAATAGTAGAAGTAGAAAACTATGCTATAATTATGATCAAAGAGGACATATTATAATGGAATAAAAGATGAGGCATATGAGGAAGGTGAGTCAAGATAAAATGGTATATAGTCATACCATTAATAAGTGGCTCAAGAAGTTAGACCCTATAAATAAGGTGAAGGAGGAGAAAAAGACTAAAGATGAAGAATCTATGATAGATCAAACTGCCTTTCACATTCAATATGAAGGCATGAAATAATAATAATAAGTTCATCTCATTGAATAATAATGCTGAAATAATAGTGAGATTTGGAGATAACACTACTTTCTAATACAGTTGGTAAGGGCATCTTAATTTGGAAAATGGGAAGACTAAAACAAATAATTTATTTTATTTGGAAGGTTTTAAACATAACCTACTTAGTTTAAGTCATATTTCCAACCAAGGACACACACTAACCTTTCATGATAGAGGGTGTGATATAAGGAGAGAGAAATTATGAAGGCTAACTACAAATGCTAAGAGGACTAAGAAAAATATATGTCTTGAATGAGATCAAGAAGGATAGATGATTTATGATCAATATGGATGAAAATATGGCTATGTCATAGAATATTAATCCACCTAAACTTTTGATAATCTGGTCAAGATAATCACTAATATTTTTTTGAAGAACATGCCTAAGATAACCAACCCAACCAACATAATTTGCAAGGCATGTAAACATGGTAAAAAAACTAGAAGAATGTTTAATTCCAAGGAGTAATCTACTACAAGGACTTTGGATTTAATACACACTGATCTCTATGGGCCTATAAGAATCCAAATTATTCAAGGAGATAGCTACTTCATCTTACTCATAAATGACTATACAAGAATGACTTGGGTATTATTCTTGAAAGCAAAGTCATAAGGTCTTAACAAGTTCAAGGAATTCAAAGATCTTATTGAGAATGATAATAATGGAGAGATAAGTTACCTAATATTTGATATAGGAGGAGAGTTTTTCTCTAATAATTTTGATAATGTATGTGAGGTTCATGGAATAAGAAGATAGTTATCAACATCTAGGACACCTAAATAGAATAGGGTAGTGAAAATAAAGAATATGATAGTTAAATAGATGGCAAAAACTATTCTAAATGATTCAAGGTTAACTAATGTATAATGGATAGAGGTAACAAGTTTTATAACTTACATCTTGAAAAGAGGATAGATAAGAACTAATGGAAACAAGACCCCTTATGAACTACGGAAATCTAGACATGTTAATGTGGAATACTTTAGAGTATTTAGAAGTAAATGTTTCATCAAAAAAGATGAGGAAGACTTAGGTAATCTTAATTCAAAGTTTGATGAGGGTATATTTTTGGGATACTCATTAGTGATATCAGTCTATAGATGTTATAACAAGAAGTTACATAAGATAATGAAAAATACCAATGTTAATATTGATGAGACAAGTAAATCACACTCATGGTTAAAGGATACATCAAAAAATTGGACTTCAAGAATGAAGAGGAAACAATAGAGGTTGATGAGGAATAAGAATAAGTTGAATAAAGACAAGACTCAAAAGGCCCCTTAAGATAGATTCGAAGAGATCATCATGAATCACAAATCACTAGCAACAAATATGGAGGTATGAAAACAAATAAAATATTGGTAAGCAACATAAAACATGAGAATATTTTTCTATTATCTAATATTTAACCTAAAAACCATGTAGAATAAATAAAATACATGTTTTGGATAGGTGATATGAATGAGGAGTTAGAAAAAATATATAATAACGAGACTTGGGAACTAGTTCCTAGCCATAAAGACAAGAATGTCATTGGCATAAAATGGATGTTTAGAAATAAGTTAAATTAAGATGGATGAGTCACTAGGAACAAGGCTGGACTGGCATGTAAGGGCTATACACAAGTTGAATGGGTAGACTTTGAGGAGACATTTGAACCAATGGAAAGATTGGAGGCCATTAGGTTATTTCTAGCATATGTAGGATTCAAAGGGTTTAAGGTGTACTAGATGGATGTCAAATCTACCTTTTTGAATGGAAACTTGGAAGAAGAGGTATACGTAGAGCAACCTAAGGGTTTCTCACTATCAAGAAACAAAGACTATGTTTGTAAATTGAAAAAATATCTCTATGGTGTAACTAAATATCTTAGATCTTCATATTCCATATGAAATAGATATCTATTGGATAAATTATTCAAAATAGGAGTTATAAATAGCAATATATACATAAAGATCGAAGATGACCATCAATTGATTGTAGTTGTATATGTGGATGACATCATATTTGGTAAAAACAATGATAACACGAGTAAGGCCTTTTCAAAGGTGATGAAAAAGGAGTTTTAAATGTCCAAACTAGGAGATATATCATTATTTTTTGGGTTTTAAATCTTTCAATCTGAAAAAGGCATATTCATTTCACAGGCCACAAACATAAAAGAGATGTTGAAGAAGTTTGAGATAGAATAATGAAAGGTAGTTAGTACACCTAAGATCATAGGGTGTAAATTGAAAAAGGAATATGAGTCTCCAAAAGTCAATCAAACATCATATAGGTCAATGATTGGAAGCTTAATATCCACCACTACCTCTAGACCTAACATCATGCAAGTAATAGGTTTTATGGGAAGGTTTCAAGCAAGGAAAATCATTTGAACATAGTCAAAAAGACACTTAGGTATATTAAGTTATAGTATCTAAGGATAAAGCAGTTCAATTTGATAGCCTATATAGATGCAAATTGGTCAAGAAGTCTAGATGATACAAAGAGTACTAGTGGAGGAGCTATCTTCTTAGATGGGTGCCAAGTTTCATGGATAATCAAGAATCAACCATTAATATCATTATCAAATTGTGAATCTAAGTACATTATAGTATCTTCATGTTACACTTACATTCTATGGATGAGATAAACCTTAAAATACTACAATTTGGAGTATGATAGTCCTAGCCCTATCTATTATGATAATACAAGTGGCGTAAGTGTCTCAAAGAACCCTATCATGCACTTAAAGACTAAGAAAATTCCTATAAAGTATCATTTCCTAAGAGAGTAGGTAAGTGAAAAAAGTGTCAAACTTAAATATGTTTTTACACAAGATTAGATTATAGAAATTTTGAATAATCCACTTCCAAAAGCAACATTTGAACACCTAAGATAGGAATTAGGTGTAGTTGTTTCCCCTAGTAGTCACTAAGGAAGTCAAGTTCTTAGGGGAGATAATAAAGTGGTTCATTAACTCCAAGTTCATGTGGTAGTGCCTCGTAAACTCATAATACTATGTGTTGAGTGTTTTGGTTATAAGAGGTGTGATACAAGAAGTTTCATACATCACTTTGTAATTTATGTCAAAGGGGGAGAAATTTTAGAATGAGAAGAATTTTTTTAGAGAATTTTCTAAGAGTGGTTTCCATCAATGACAAAGGGGGAGATTGTTGAGTATCATCATTGATGTCAAAGGTGCATCTTGCATGAGGTTGATGTGATTGAGAAATTAAACCAAGTTGGTAGTATGTTGATATGACAAGGGTCGTTGATATATTTTTATCATTGAATTATGTTGTCATGAATATAATTTTAAGGAAAAAAGATAATTTTAAGGCAACTAATGTCTTATATTTATATGAATGTATAATTCAATGATTACAAAGAGCATAAGAAGCCTAATCATGAAATGAAGAGGTATGTGCATGAAAATGGATGAAAATAGGCCTATGAAGGATATATGGAACTGTTTGAGTATGTATACAATTAATTTAAGCAATCATGATATTTTTAGGGTGAACCTATAGGGGTAGGACCTTGAGTCTAGGTCTACACCTAGACCTCTCTTAGACACTACCTAGCCTAATCAATCCTGAAGATAATATTTAAGGGAAAATATGTATATGTGAGCATGGAAAAAGGTAATATAATATATGTTAGGCATTTTCACAATGTTTGAGGTCATTTTTTCAATTAAACACTATTTTAGGCCTTCTCAAGTTCACAAAATGAGGTCTAAAGACTTAAAAATAGCTTTGAGGCATTCATTGTCATGTGTAACCTATGAATCATAATATTTTAAGGATATATGGGTAAGGGTAATATAATATATCTCCATGCATTGGTTTTATATTTAAGGGGTATTCCTCTATGAATAATCGTTAACACCAAAATTTGTGTTAAACCTCCCTAAACCCCTAATAAGGACCCGTTGTGAAATATCATGTTAAAATCATCTTATAATGGACTAAAATGAATAAAAATATATTGGATAATATATTAAACTCCCCCAATTATCTCCAAGTGGTGGTGGTTATTCAGATGAGAGAAAAAATGCACATATACATGCTTATTTGTCAACAAGTTGTTATAGCTCTCAAAAGTTGAATTTGTAAAGAAAATAAAATTAATAGGAAAATAATATAGAGACTCATAATTCATGATCATGATGTTTTTTGGATAGGTTACACCCTTTAAATATTCTAAACTAGTCTTCCAAGTTAGCCAGTCATAGATAGACCTAATGGTATGAATAATGCAAACCACAGGTAGAAATGAAAAGATGGATTTAAGGGTCTGATCATGCTAGATTGATGAAAAAATTTACATGAAGATTTTATTTATAAATTTTAATTATTTTAATAATTTTTTGAGGTCATTTAATATGGTGAAAATTTTACTCACAAGTTGACCTATTTGGTTTAGATAAGACTATGTGATATAGGATTGAGAAATTGGTTTGCAAGACTAATATTTGCCATTAGGACATATTATATTTATTTTTATAATGGTTTTTAGATATAATAGGATAATATATATTAATATTAGTCATGGAAAGTGTCTACATATGTTTTTAAGTTCTAAGTCACCATGACTATTCTTTAAGGTAAATTGGCAATTTTGATTAAGTTACAGAGATGTTTTTGAGATTTTATCTCCTAATTGAAAGTATTCCAAGAAATTTATGATGACCCTAAGATCATTTAGAATATATATAAATTATTTTAAAAAAATATATATATTAGTCTAAGAGTATTAAATCTTCATTTTTTTAAGACAAACTTTTGAGTTACACAAGCCTAATAGGGCAATTCGTCCCAAAGAAGCTTTCATGGATGAATGAAAGACACATATCTAATAAAGCATGTAGGAGTTAGTATATGTATTTTTTAAAGTGTTTTAATTATTTTTATTTGTTTGATAAATCCATATAGGCCCAAGAGGATCAATATTTGATGCTAAGAAGATAGACCTAATGCAATTAGGTCTCCATAAGACCTAAAATTGAAATTAGGCCTAATTGAATTGTTGTTGACCAAAAGGGGTAAATTTTTTGTTTTAATCATGTGTATTAGATGTTATAAAACATATTAAATTTTTATATAATAGTTTTAAGGTGTCTGGTTGACCAAATGGTGTGTGACCATGAGAATGGTACATATACAAGGTAGTTTTAGGCCTTTTGGATGTAAGCAATAAAAGTGAATGAAATATTTCTTAAAAAGTAGAAGGATTTATTGAAACGAGATGAAAAAATAAAATAAAATGTATAATGATGTGGATAAGTTGGTTCTAAGTCACTTAGGGAGTTGGTGCTTCCTTTTAAGTAAATGCTTACTAAAACCTAGTCAAGTGGGTGCTTGAAATCATTGGGGTTGGTACTCCAAGTTGAGTTGGTGATCAAAAAAAATTGATATTTTTTATTATAAGATAGTAATCCATTTTCATGGATCATATTGGGGTTTCTTCCCCTTTAGATTTTCCCACTCATATATGTGTTCTATGTGATATGATCATTTTTCATGTTCATGTATTGGTTCTTCATGCATTATTATATCATTGTATTACTTTTATGGTTAAAGGAATGTTAAATTACATGTGGTAGAAAGTTATAAATACTATTTCATCCCCCCGCCTCAATGATTATGATTTAGACATTCATGAGTGATTTGAATCAACCTAGGGTTAGATTGAATCAACCTAGGTTATTTTAGACTCAACCAAAGTTATAATTAAACCTAACCTCCCTAGGGTTAGATTTAATTCTAAGACCTATAAATAAAAATTCCCTAACTCTATGCTAACAAGATTTTATGTGTAAGTTTTTTTCTATAGAATTCTTTTAGGCACTAGGATTTTGCAAAATATTTTTGATAATGTAGGTATTAGTCCCATTCTCTCATTCCATACCCATTTCACCCCAAGTAATTATTTTCACCAATTACCATTTTACCCTTATCCCACATAATTAGTTTCACTAATTATTGTTTTACTCATGTAATTAATTTTAAGTAATTACCAATAATTAAATCTATCCAAAACTAAAAAAAATACAATGAAATTAAATGTATTATACTCCCTAATCACTCCATAATTAAAATTCTATGTAACATCTTAGATCCTAGTTCAAGCCATGGTTGAAATGATTACAATAAATTTTGGTAAAAATAGGCTAGAATCAGTACTAATCCCTATGATTGATGTCAATTTGATATCATCAACATTGATTTAGTCATATACTTGACTTGAGAAAAGGACCATGATTTTGATATTGAACACTGAAGGAATTCCTTTAAGATGACCACTAGATAATTGCACACTTGTTGGGAAGCTACATTACCATGTTAGCTCCTTAACATCTATTAAAATATTTGAAATCATCTTATCAACCTCACAATTATCATATACTTGAAATATTATTAAGGTAATTATATTTCATTATTTTTTAAGTAATTTTAACTTTATCTATTCTATTTTATGTTCATGCTTAGCATACTTATCATCCTTATAAAATCCTAGACTATCCTATATCTCATAAAACCAATCCTTAACTTCTTGTTTTCAAATTATTATCTATACTAATAGAATCAACATCAATCATGTAAGATCATCATTGATCCCTATTTAATTTTTTTCTATTTTTAATCTAAAACGTATTTCATTAGTACCTTTTAATTGATCCTAATTATTTATTTCTTAAACCATGGGTTTCAATTGTAGATTACATTGCCTAGTGTTTCACATGAAGTTATCTCCATTAATGATTTACTAATTATCCCCTAATCTTTCTTCACTTACTAGAGTTATATTGCTTTTGAGTTAGGACACTTTACAATTATATTTACTCTTATCGTAAAGGCCATTATTGATAAGTTATAAATCATACAATAAGACAAATATCCCATTGAATCCTATTGGCATGGTTATTTTTCTAATCTCAATGAAATAGATGTAGATTAATTTAAATTACTTCAATTTCATATATCTATCAATATATGCATCTTGTAATTTATTTTACTATTTATTTTCTTAATTACTTCATAAAGTCAGCGAATATCCTTGTTAGGAAGTTCATTACTTCCTAGGACTAATATAGCACTAAATAACCCACTAATGTATCCTATTTAACAAATATTTTCCTATTTTTTATCATGTGTATAGGTAGTCCTTCCTAGCCAAAAAGGATCTCCCACATTCATTGGATCAATGATGTGCAATCATCCAAATCACAAGTAAACCTTAAAACCATGTATTTAAATTTGAGTTTTTAGTATTCCATTTTATAAAGGAATAAAAAAAACTACTTAAAAATTATGGAATAATCAATGAGACCATTTTTGGGCCTTTTTGTTCTTAACCTCTCATTCTAGTTATTTGTTTTATTGTGTTTTAATTATAACTTTTTCTTCATTTTCATTAAAGTAAGAAAATTAAAAAAACATATATAGATTACTATCTTTTTGAAAGGTTTTTTTTTAGTTTGCCTATTTAAGAAGCAAACCTAGTGTAATTATTAGGATTAATTCATTTTTTTAGTCACACTCCTTTTTCACCCACTACCAAACCACACAAATCCCAAAATAAGAAATCAAACAAATCCTACCTAGGTAGACCACTTGGATTTAATCACCAAGGGGAAATCTAACTCGATATTCTAGCCAAGTATAAATAACTAATTGGTGGTATAAAGGCTAATAATCATACAAACTTCTAAATTTAGGGTCTTTAAGTGAGGGGATATGCCCTAATACCAAGACACATACTACCATCAACATAAATTCAAGCCTTATTTTACCTTCATATTTATTGATGATTACATATTTAAATGAAACAAAAACTAGACTTAGATTACCTATTTTTAGGATATTTATTTTTATTGTAAGTAATAACATTGATAGGGGGTGAATCAATGTCATAAAATATTCTTTTCTTTCCACTTAACTTGATTAACCTTTCAAACCGATATAGTGATCAAGCAACACATAGAGAAGCAATCACATAAACATGAATCAAGATATCAACACAAGAAAATAATTGATATATGGGAAACCATCATGGGGTATGAAACCCATTGAAACATAGATTGGACTACAATCCTATAAAATCATATATCAATATTTAGTGACGCACCAACCCCTCACTAGTCAATCACCAACTCAACTAGTCCTTTATCAAGATCCAACTTGAAAGGAGGAACCAACCCTCTAAGTGACTCATCACCAACTCATAAAATTCTAGGACACTTATACAATCACCAGAATATAAGTTATCTTCAAATCCTTCTTGACTAAGAACCAACTCAGCCAAGACAATCTTGATCACCATCACAACACCTTGTTGCTCAATAAATAAATGATGACCTCTTCAGATATTTATCTTTTCTATATAAATTATACTTACTATCACACATTAGGAACACATATATGATGAATCTCTAATAGTCTCTCAAAGTACAGTCAACTTTTTTGTCTCTTCTCAACCTTCTATCCCTCTCAAAATAGCCTCTTAGGCATCCTCACTCAAAATGCCTCTTACTAGGATTATTAGATTAGTTAAACTTGATCATCATACCCAAAACTTCTATTGGATATTAATGAATTATTATATAATCCACTATGAAGGTATAAATTACCTCCTTCTTCTCCTCATGTTTCACTTTTATTTACTTTCACTCTCATTCCTCTTACTTACACAAATAGGCCTAGTATGCCTTGTATAAATATAAGAGTCTTGCTTGCACATACCATGGTCAGAAAAAAAAACATTTACAAATTTGTATTACCATTAAAATGGGTCAAATAACAATTTTAATACATGAAAAAACCACTACATAGGTTTTTCACCACCCATAAGTGTTTCTATTCAAAATTTTGCTTTTTCAGATTCAAAGGAGAGAAGAAACTAAATAAATAATGGACAAGGCATGTGAAGTACCTGGATGAAGATCGTGCTCCGTAATCCAGACGCTTGTGAGCACCCCTCTTTGGCTGTGGAGGAATGACACCTGCAAAGAAGAAGAACTTGGACAAGAAAATGTTAGATAGATAGACAGTGGGTTGCCAAGCGAAAGCTTGTTCCTAGAAGTATGAGAACTTCCTTGAGGGAGGTCAACCCACTATTTTGATAACAGATAAATGACTGATAAATGACAGAATGATAAAATAGACTGAAATGATAGCAAACTGAAAGAGAAAAGGAAGCAAAGGCTTACCTGGAAGAAGCTGTCAAACTGGTTGCAGTCGCCGACGTCGGTGGTATTACCGGCGTCGGTTGTCAAAGATGCCGATGTCAGTTAGTCTGCCGACGTCGGTCGGGGTAATGACCGGCGTCGGTCGGGGCAATAGGCTTGGACGAGGTTTAGGCAGGTTCTGGTCGAGTTTTAGTCTGGACAGAGTTTAGTCTGTCTCTATTTAAGGGCTCTGTGGACGAAGGTCTGAGTCTGCTCTGGGTCTGATTTGAGAATGGTTTTAGTCAGTTAGGGGGTCAAAAGGACAGAGAGGGATAGAGAGATAGAGGAAGCCAATCTAGGAGATAGGAATCTGGGTCTGGGTGACAGTCAGGTCTGAGGGTGTGCTAAATCTAGTTGAAAAGTAGATGACTAGAAAGCATAAAGAAAACAAACAGAGAACATACCTGCGCCCTGCTGAAGAAGGTGGTGATCTTATTGCTGATGATGCCGGATGTGAAGCCTGTTGCTGATGGAGAATCCCTGTTGTTCACTTGTAGAAGCTTGTTGTGTACCTAAGGGAGGGAGTCAGATTGATTGGCAGAGAGGTCAAGTGGAAGGATGGATGCAAGGGTCTGATACGAAGGTTCAAGAGTCGGGATGCCAGAGAGGGAGAGGAGGAGATAACAGTGAAGAAGCCGTTATGAAAGATGCCGACGCCGGCAATATCACCGACGTCAGTCGACGGTTGACTGACATTGACGGATAAAAGGCCGGAGAAAGGCTAAAAATAGCCTTTCATCCATTTCCCAACCGCCAGGTCAAATGAATGCAAGGATGAAACGGTCGACGGGGGTTAAATGGGCGAGTGAAGAGATTGGAATGGGAGTCTTAGGCATTAAATGGCCATGTGGGGAATAAAAGGGATCCAAGGAAGGATCCAAGGTGGCAAGGGTGAGGTGGAAAGGGGGCAACTTAATTAAAATATTTAAGTTTATTTTAATCAAATGAATGGAGGGGACTAGGACAAGGGTTAGGATATGGGTCGAGGCGGACAAGGGGGGAGAACGAAAGGTGCAGACACGTTTGCAGTGTCTACATTTGCCCCTTTTTGTCTTGTTGGTTGTTCTTGATAAACTGCAAGACAAAAATAGGAGTTGGTTGCCCCAGGAAAAGGATGAGGTGTTCCCCCCTCAAAGCGATAGTCGAGAGAAGGGAACCGAAGATCGAGTGTCGATTTGACAGAGAAAGGGATAGAAGAGAGTGAGTGAAAATGCTGCCATAGTCGTGATTGCACGTAGTCCACTTCACGAGAGGGTCAGGTCAAATTGTCGCATGTCGAGGGTCAAGGAGTGCCAAAATTGAAGTAACCGGGCCCCAGCATTTAGTCGTCTGCTAATCGGGTCACTCAATTTAAGCTGAAGCTCCAAATGGTCATCGTGTTCTAGGTATCCAGGGCTCAGGAAGTGCTCCCAGAAACATGAAAAAGCCACAAGTAGTAGGGATCAACTGGCTCGTGATCCTATACTTGCGAAGGGTCAAAAATAGTCTGCGGACAATTCTGCTAACCAGCCGTGAGGTAGCACACACGCAAAAACAACCAAGGCAACATTGTCTTGGAAGTGGTCGAAGGTCGAAGGATGGTCATTGGTCAAGGGGATGGATGGACGAAAGGATGTGGTTGAGCTAACCTCAGAAAACGTCATGTGATCTGAGTGCTGCCTACATATCCCTTGTGTGAAGGGCCTCAGGCCAATGTAGTTCTCCCTAAAAGGGAGGAAGGGTCAAAGAGATTGATTGGTCTTGGTCAAAGAAAATGATTGGTCTTGGTTAAAGAGAATGATTGGTCTTGGTCAAAGTTGATGATTGGTCTTGGTCAAAGTTGTCGATAGACTGGGCGTGGTCAAGGTCAAGGTCGCAGAAGAGAAGGTTTGTTCATCAAAGAGATGAACAAACGGGGGTGGTCGAGCTAACCTCAGAGGATGTGTTATCTGAGTGCTGCCTACATAGCCCTGGTCATAGGGCCTCAGACCAATGTAGTTCAGACTAAAGGTCTGATTGGTCAATGATTGGATGTGGTCAAGTGTCAAAATGATGAGGGCAAGATGATGCTACAGATGTCACATGGGCCAAGGGGCTTTCATCCCTAGCAAGTTTCCGTAGTCGTGATGGATACATGCTAAAAATGAATGGAAGTCTATTTATGCTTCAGCAAGTATTGGTTTATGCCTAACATAAATTGGGTCTGGTCGATAGTTTCCATGTGTATTGGTGTCCATGGAAACTATGTGAAATGGACTAGGATGATGCCAGCGGAAAATGATGAAAATGGCTTGGTTTGAGTTGAGTCGCCGATTGATGCGGTTAAATGTGACCAAAGCGAAAAAGATAAAAGGCAAATTGCTCTTTCATTGACAAGGACCAGAAAGGAAGCATAGATAGGGGTTACTAGAACAAAAGCCCCATTCATGCATTACATCGGTGACCAGTGTTGTGTTAGAACGGTAATCGAATCACTTTGACATTAAAGTGAGCTCGAAGTCCCTTGAGCAGGTGAGAGGAAGAAGATAGGGTAACCCAGTCTAAGAGCAAGAATAACCTTGCCCCTTTTTATAGGAGACCCTGAGACAACTACAAGCCAAGTCCATGACCCATTTTTTTTTTTTTGGCAGGCTGATCGATGCGGGAAGCCTACATAGAGATGTCTTTTGATGTAGTGGTCATGTTGCAAAGCTGATCAATGCGGGAAGCTTCTAAGAAAGGTTGTCGCTTGTAGCAGGATTTAGTCATAGCCATCCTTCGAGGGAGTGGTCTATATTTTTGCTTTATAATGTTTGATAAGTTGGTCTAGCTGTCCTTCAAGGGATCAGTCTAGTAATACAGCAATGATAGTACAGCTGTCCTTCGAGGGATCAGTCTGTCTTTTTGATTTGATTTTGTGACCTTGGATATGTTTTGACATCTTGATATATTTTTTTGATTAGAGTCATGGACAAGGCTGTAGAAGTTCAAGGACTCCCCTTTTATTAGGACAGAGCATCCATGCATCATAAAAGGGTCATAGAGGACTTGTTAAAGGGGAATAGGGTTGAAAGGGATGAGGATTGAGAGGATGAGGATTGCTCAAGGGACGAGCTCAAGTTACGTGTCAAGTAGACGAGTACTCGACTATCAGAGGAATGGTCGAAGATGCAACGCAGAAAAGGGGGGGCTCAAGGTCTGATAAGTCCCTGGGCCATGCTAGTGCATTAAGGTCTGAGTCAATTAGGAGCGGACTTGCCCCATTTGGCTCTTTCCAGATTGGTCAGATGTTGATGGTGGATGTGAAGTTGACTGATATGGTTGTTGATTGGTCGAGACTTGGTTGAATATTGGTTGAATGATATTTGATTGTTGATTGGTCGAGAATTGGTTGAAGTGTGGTAAAGTGTTTGGTTAAAGTTTTTCGAAGGTTTGGTCAAAGGTTTGGTCGATGTCATGGTCGAGGGTTGGTCGAGACTTGGTCGAGGTTTGGTTGAATGTTTGATCGAAGTTAGGATAAGGTTGGATTCCCCCAATCGCTTAGGGAGAATGTTGGATAGATTAGTCAAGGTTGACTGAGGCTTGGTGATTAAATGGACTGTGTTAATGTCAAATAATGGGGTCAAAGGCGGTAAAGGGACCATAATCTGCCGTGGTGATCCCGATTTAGGCGATGAGGTTGGAGAGGCATGGGTCGGGGTTGATGTTTTGTGAAGAAGTGGTTAAGAGGGTCCTTTGTGAGAAGGGAATCATTTCTCCATTGTTGATGAATGACACCTTTGAGAGCACAACAATGCTCAGTGTCATGTCCCGGAGTGTGATGATAGTTGCAAAATTTAGAGTTGTCGAACCAAGATGGCCTTGATCCGAGAGTTGATGAATGAGGCGGTGTTGAAGGTTTGTTGATGATGTGGTTGAGAAGAGAGGTGTCATTCACCAGACATTGGCAAATGGCAACCTTGAGGGCACAATAATGCTCCGTGTCGTGCCCAGGCGTGTGATGATATGCGCAAATGCAAGTGTCGTCGAACCAGGGTGGTTTAGGTCCGAGAGATTGATATGGTCTGAGAGGCGAGAGGTCGAGGTGAGAGGACTGCAACAATTACCGTAAAAGCAAGGTATAATAACCTGCTAATGGGTCCAGATGTCTTATTGCAGTAGGGGTTGATGACCTTGGTTTAAGAAGCATAAGAGGCGTTGGTCGATGGTTTGAGGAAGATATATGTTTGATGGGTTGAGGGGGCAATGGAGGAGACGTGCCTCTATGAAGGATGGGAGTAGGTAGTATTCCTATTAAAGTGGACAGATGCGGACCCAAGATTGAAGGCAATGATGAAGGTGGGGGAGAAATTCTCTGATGTGGCCTAGTGGCTTTCGTTAGTTTGGGTCGAGGGCCACTATTGTGTGAGGCAAGGTTAGATGTGGGCTTGGGTTTGGATGTGGACGAAGGTGAGTGAGATGTAACAATCTCAGGCAAAGGGCAAGAGGAAACCGTGACTGGGTCTTCCTTGGTTGAAATGGGTAAAGAGACTGGTTCTTCTCTGAGTGGAGAAGAAAAAGGAGAGTGTGGCTCCTCTAGATGGCAGGAGGCAGGGATGATTGTGCCTTCTACTTGTGCTTGAGGAGTAGGCAAGGTATGGTCATTGGATGAAGGTGAGGCTAATGGTGTAGGTGTAGTCAAGGCATCCCCCGATATAGGAGAAATAGATGGAGGACTAATAGGAGAAGAGGGTTCTTCATCTTGTGAGAGATGAATAGGAGAAGACTCTTCTGCCTGTGAAAGAGATTGGTCAGAGACAAGAGGTAAGATAGTGTTAATCGTGTGAATGTCATGGTCATGAGAATCTTTGGTTATGGTTTGGACGTTGTTTTGAGTAGGTGGATGATTTGGAAAAGGGTGTTTGAAGATGTCGATATGTTGATTGGGTGGGGCGTTTAGGTTATCTAAAATAAGATCCCCCTTGTCGATCATGTCTTGGACGATGTTTTTGAAAGTTCGGCAGTTGTCAATGTCATGGCCTTGGATGCGATGAAAGTGGCAGAAGTCAGCCTCTCTATACCATGTAGGGAGGGCTTTAGAGGGGTCAAATTGAGGTGGTAAGATTGTAGGGAGATTGAGGACCCCCTGCTTGAGAAGTTTTTCCAAAACGGAAGCGTATGGTTCTCCAAGTGGAGTGTAAGAATGCTGGATATACCGTTGTTGGAATTGTTTGGTAATGCTGGAAGATGTCAAAGGTTGGGAATAATTTGTTGTTGTTGAGGATGGTGATCTAATGACCATAGTGTTGGCCACTCCTTTGGACTTGGAGTTGGCAGAAGAAGAAGGTCTGGAAGAAGAATGGTCAGTAGATTTTGCATTGGTATTACGCAATTTGACCTTATCTTCTTCAAGGGCACGGAGTTCAAGCTTTCGAGCCATGATGAAAGCTTCGTCAAAAGTGTAGAATGTCTGAATCCGCAAGGTAGAAGAGATGTGTTTGGCACATGCTCGAGAAAAGAGCTCGATGAGCTCGGGTTGAGGTAAGGAGAAGGAGAGCTAGTTAATCAAGCCTCTCCAACGAGCGACAAAATCGACTACAGATTCATCATCAAATTATCTGATGGAGTAGAGGTCTGTGATAGAGACTTGTTTAGTAACGTTAATAGAGAAATGGTCGAGAAATAGTTGGGCGAGTTGGATGAATGAGAAGAGGGAATGTCTGGTAAGGGAACTATACCAGTCAAGGGCAGGGCCAGAAAGCGACATAGGGAACGTGCATAAAAGTAACGCATCGTCATGGGAAATAAGATAATAGGCATGTCTAAATGCCCGTAAATATTGTTGTGGGTCTTCTTTACTCTAAAAGCGAGTGAATTTAGGAAGCTCCCAATGGTTAGGGTATGGTCGAATAGGGACGGAAGGATGGATGGGTTCGTTGCAAATTTGCTCATATGACAAAGTATTGCTTGAACCGGAAATAGAGGCTTCGAGACTGGACATTTTATCCATCAACATCTTAATGATGTATGCTGATGGATTGGCAGGTTGAGCGCCCCCTAGGTTGTAAGGCACTTGGAAGAGGCTAGAGGAGGCGTGCGACATAGTCGGTTGTACAATGTACGGATGACTAGTCGCAGGGGCAGAAGTGGAGGCTAAAGGTGGTTGCATTATGAAGGTCGAAGGTATAAGTTGACTGGGCACCGCCAAAGGTGGTTGAATGGCGGCACTGGTAGAAAGATAGGTTGGCACTCCTACATTTGTGGGCCCAAGAGTGTGAGGGGTCGAGACAATCAAATTTTGATATGATGTAGAACTTGGTTGAATTGCAGGTGGTTGAGGGGGTAATGGAACCCCGATGGAGGTCGGTCTAAAAATAGACGGGGAGGCCAAACTTTGCGTATTGGCCATGATTGGGTTAATAGTTGAGGCAAAACGCTGAGTCATAAAGGGTTGGGTGGTGAATGGTGTGGATGTCGTCGCCACGTCACCCGAAAGGTCTCGCGTTGGGTTTCTCGCGAGATAGTTTTGGAGGGCTGCGGTATTGAGGTCCAAGAATCTCTCGAAATCTTGGTCCCCTTCAGGGATGATGGGAATTTAAGTCGGGGTCGGGGTCAGGGTCGGTCCTATAGGAGTTCTTTCAGTCTCTGAGTGGAACTCCATGATAGGACTGGTTAGGGACGAGGGAGCGTGGTCAAAAAGGAGGGTCAGATTCCAGAAACTATGTTTTTACAGTTCCAGAAACTTGGAATGGAGTTTTTGACAGAGAAGGGACAGGTTTTAGGCTGCTGGTTTTGAAAAAAAAGGACAGTGACAGAGACCGACGTCGGTTTAAAAACCGATGTCGGTAAGGAAGATAGCCGGCGTCGGTCAGATAACCGATGCCGGTAAGATATGAAAGACGACGTCGGTGAAAAGACTGATGTCGGTGACTGGGGAAAGCTGACGTCGGTGGAAGAACCGATGCCGGTGAATGTGTTTTCCAAAGAACCAAAAGATTTGAAGATTCTTGGAAAAACAATGAGGAAAGCGTCCTCAGTCACTCAAACAAATAGATGAGGAGAGGAAAACAGAGGGAGACAGACAAGCCTAAGCGATAAATCTTAGGAATTAACTTTAGAATCTTGTGGCTGATGCCTTAGATGAATGTTTGGGGAGATTGGTTGCAAGAAGGGTCCTAGAAGAAGGTAGTCTAAAGATGGTTTCAGGTGTTGTTTTAGGTGCTCAAAAATCTGTGTTAGGGTCTGGTACGTGGCCTGGTGCTAAGGAGCAAGCTCCCCTCACTTCATGATTCCAGTGGTTAGCTGGTCTCGCTTAGCCAAGATATACCTCGCCTAGAGTTTATCCTCCGCTAGAGAATGGAGTGGGCTTCCCCCTTGGTGATGAAATCCAAGTAGGGTCACCGGGATGGGTAAGGTATTCGCTGGGGGATGAAATCCCAGTCGGGCCTTGTCTCAAGTAAGTTTTATGTTCGTTTAGTGCATGTGGTTTGGTAGTGTAACATCAAGTGTCTACGGTTCATTCAATATGCGTCTAAGTTACTAGATGTGGACTAAGAAGATGCAAGCACAAGCAGAGATGAATGCAAAGTGTTTTAATGCCCAAGTCGAAATGTGATGTTTGTTATGAAGACAAGTTTGAGAAAGGGTTGAGAGTATGATATTTAGACTAGTCTAGAAATGCAAGGAAGAAAGATTCATTTTAGTCCTGCTTATAGTGTCATTGAGAAGAAGAGAAAGAGGAGAAAAGGTAAGAACCTAATGCTCCTAAATGAATGAAGAAGAAAAAGGAACCCAGGAGGAACCTAGGGTCCCATCGGGCGTGCCAGAATGTTTCTATCCAAAATTTTGCTTTTTCAAATTCAAAGGAGAGAAGAAACTAAAGAAATAATGGACAAGGCATGTGAAGTACCTGGATGAAGATCACGCACCGTAATCTAGACGCTTGTGAGCACCCCTCTTTGGCTGTGGAGGAATGACACCTGCAAAGAAGAAGAACTTGGACAAGAAAACGTTAGATAGATAGACAGTGGGTTGCCAAGCGAAAGCTTGTTCCCAGAAGTATGAGAACTTCCTTGAGGGAGGTCAACCCACTATTTTGATAAAAGATAAATGACTGATAAATGACAGAATGATAAAATAGATTGAAATGATAGCAAACTGAAAGAGAAAAGGAAGCAAAGGCTTACCTGGAAGAAGCTGTCAAACTAGTTGCAGTCACCGGCGTCGGTGGTATTACCGGCGTCGGTTGTCAAAGATGCCGATGTCGGTTAGTCTGCCGATGTCGGTTGGGGTAATGACCGGCGTCGGTCGGGGCAATAGGCTTGGACGGGGTTTAGGCAGGTTCTGGTCGAGTTTTAGTCTGGACAGAGTTTAGTCTGTCTCTGTTTAAGGGCTCTGTGGACGAAGGTCTGAGTCTGCTCTGGGTCTAGTTTGAGAATGGTTTTAGTCAGTTAGGGGGTCAAAAGGATAGAGAGGGACAGAGAGATAGAGGAAGCCAATCTGGGAGATAGGAATCTGGGTCTGGGTGACAGTCAGGTCTGAGGGTGTGCTAAATCTAGTTGAAAAGCAGATGACTAGAAAGCATAAAGAAAACAAACAGAGAACATACCTGTGCCCTGCTGAAGAAGGTGGTGATCTTGTTGCTGATGATGCCGGATGTGAAGCCTATTGCTGATGGAGAATCCCTGTTGTTCACTTGTAGAAGCTTGTTGTGTACCTGAGGGAGGGAGTCAGATTGATTGGCAGAGAGGTCAAGTGGAAGGACGGATGCAAGGGTCTGATACGAAGGTTCAAGAGTCAGGATGCCAGAGAGGGAGAGGAGGAGATAACAGTGAAGAAGCCATTATGAAAGATGCCGATGCCGGCAATATTTCCAACGTCGGTCGACGGTTGACCGACGTCGGCAGATAAAAGGCCGGAGAAAGGCTAAAAATAGCCTTTCATCCATTTCCCAACCGCCAGGTCAAATGAATGCAAGGATGAAACGGTCGACGGGGGTTAAATGGGCAAGTGAAGAGATTGGAATGGGAGTCTTAGGCATTAAATGGCCATGTGGGGAATAAAAGGGATCCAAGGAAGGATCTAAGGTGGCAAGGGTGAGGTGGAAAGGGGGCCACTTAATTAAAATATTTAAGTTTATTTTAATCAAATGAATGGAGGGGACTAGGACAAGGGTTAGGATATGGGTCGAGGCGGACAAGGGGGGAGAACGAAAGGTGCAGACACGTTTGCGGTGTCTACAATAAGGACCAAAACCACTATTGGGCCTAAAGGAGACCAAATGCAATTAGGCCTTCTCAAGGCACACATTTAACCTTGACCATATTTGAGCATACTAAGACTTAAAAAATGAATTAAAAAAATTAATAAACTCTTAAATTATAACATTTATAATATTAAATTATGTTTACAACACAATTTATCTCATTTCACTCCTTGAACCACACAATTGGGTCTACTCACAATTAAGCCTTTTCACTGTGAAAAAGATTGTCTTAAAAATATAAAGCATACACTCAAATTTACAGCAAAAACCTAAAAATAATCACATGGATATAACATAAATGAAATAATTTTCATCACCAAGTCTATTATATTTCACAATATATGGAAAATGACCTCTAATTGATCATCTTCATATGCTCACTCAGAACTACACATAGACCTCAAAAATCCAATCAAGAGCGTTTAAATTTTCATAGCTTCATATGAGTTTACCATGAATAAAAATGCATTAAAAATTAAATATGATACATATATAGAAAATTAATGTTCATTTTATTATTCAACTCTATGCAAAATGACTTAGGAACATCATTCTCACTCACACAAAGAAAACTGCCTATAACTCTAAAACACAGCCATGAAAGCTAAGACTTAAAACACTTAGGTAAACATTTTTATGGAATTAAAATGGATTTATAGTATCCTTATATATAATTATATAACACACACACACACACACACACACACACACACACACACACACACACACACACACACATATTATAATTTTAAATATCAATATTGGTCTTATAGACCAATCTCACGTCTTCATTCTACACAGACTTTACTGTGTTAGATAGGTCACTTTGATAACAATTTTTTTCTTGTTTATGAGCATATTCAAAACTTATATTAAAATTTTATATGTTATATATGTATTTAAAAATAAATCCATTTATTTTTATCCATCCCTAATCCACTAAAACCCATCCCTAATCTCATTATCACTTTTGTTTGGTTTTCTCACTGTCTTCCGCATTAGGCCTATTTAGTGATAGGTCAACTTCCATGACCATTTTATCATGTTTAAGGTATATAAAATAATAATAAACCAACATGGGAATGAATTATAAGTCATAATATTCAATCTTAATCCATTTTACAACTTTGAATCAATCAACCTTGCTTGCTATACCAAATTTATAAGAAATAAGGGTTTTCTTATAGCTTCCAATCACTCATATAATAGACCAATGCTACTTTAAGATACTCAGGATATTCCTCTACATGATAAAAATATTTAAATGTCATACAATTCATTTTGAGCCATTTGAATCAATTTTATGTCAGGTCACTATGATAGTTTTAGTAGGCTTTTAGACTAGTTTCCATTCTTAATGTTTGTTCATAAAGATTTGTCCTTGAAGAAAAATGTTAATGCTTGGAAAAAAAAATTAGGACCCTTTTACATCTGTTACCAATAGATCATATTACCATGAAATAGTCACACATGCAAACAAGCATAAGAAATTCCTTCTTTGGCATGGAAACCTTTACTCTACATACTCTATAGACCTCAAGTCCATTTTTTATGTTTTTTTATTCAACTCTAGACCTCAAAATTCACCAAAGAACTTGAAACAACATGTTAGACCTAAAATAATGCTCTCATTATCTCACAATCCTCTAAACCTGATATTTATACCTCATTATACCACCTAGGATCTTAAAATTGGGTCTGTGTGAAGACCACTAAATAAAAACATACCCCTTTGGCTCAATTTAAGAGTAATGTGTCTAAATAAACACCTTTATCACATGATATAACATTTAATTTAATAAATTAAATCTCATAAAAATCCATATCGTCATCATCATGCCTTTTTGTGGATAACATTCATAAACATCCATAACATCCATAACTTTAATTTTGTGGATAAGATCATGAAAGATGTGAGTCATTTCTCATTGGTAATTGTCTCTAGAATTTTTAAGACCAAATGGAATTTTGAAATAGAAATAGGTGCACTATTTTGTGGTGAAATTAGTCTTATACTGGTCCTTTGGGGTAATGTGAATTTGATTGTATCCTGAGAAGCCATATATAAGAGATAACATTTTATAACTAGTTGTGGAATTGATGATGGCATCAATTGAAGGTAAAGGGAATTTGTCTTTGGGAAAAGTGAGGTTAAGGTTGAGGAAATCAATACAAATGTGAATGATCATAGTGACCTTTTTCTAAATATGGACAATGTTGGAAACCCATTTAGAATAGTCCACTAGTTTGATAAATTTATCATCATGTAATTTGATGATTTCCTTGTGACATAAGGTAGAAATCTCAAGTGGAAATTTACATTGATTTTTAGGTACAGGATCAGCATCAAGATAAGTAATGATATTATGTACCAAAATACTAGGGTTAATATAATTCATGTCCTCATAATACCAAGCAAAAACTTCATGATACTTATCAAATAATAAGATAAAATAATCTTGTTTGATAGGTGAGAGTTCACAAGAGATATTAATTGGTTGAAAACAAGATGGATTAACATATTTGATGTGAGTGATTTATTAAATAATCATGTCATTACCATTTTTAAAGTGTTATGGTGCATTCGGTAAGGTATAAATAGGATTAATTTTAAGATCAATTATAGTAATGAAGTTGTTAAAATAAGGGGTCACAGTTTTAAAATTCTAAATTTTATGATGTTGCTAAGGAAGTTATGATTCTCAAGCATGAAGTATTTCAAGAATAGCTTTGTCACTAGGCAAAGTGGGAAGAGGATCATAAAACTCAACATATAATTTGAGATCTAGAATTTGATTACCATGTCTATCATATTTAGAATGTATCTGGCAGACATCGATTTCCTTAGAATCTAGTGTAATCTCGAGAGTAGGAGAAGTAAATGGATCAGAAGAGATTGGAGTGTCATTGGATTTACTGATGGGAGAAGGATAAGATGTAATGATTGGATCAATTGTTGGTAAAGGAGATTTTAGAATTTTTAGAGATTTAAAAGGTTTAATTTTCTCTACCACCCAAGGGTTATCAATAAGTGTAGAATTGGTAGGAGGTACATGAACCTCAAGATATAGGGTATGATTTGTAGAAATAGTATGGATATACCAATTAAAATCATGAATTTGGGATAATTTTTTTTATAGTTATGGACATCCAAGTCTTGAGATTGAGTTGGGGCCATTATATAATTGTCATCATATGTGTTGGCTAACAGATTTGTCCTTATCTAAAAAAAATTATTTTGACTCCATACCCTTTTTATTTCAAGAAAAAATAAGTTAAACAACAAATGGGTGAATTATTAAGACTAGTTCCCCTCTGAATTAAAGTATAACTCCCTTTAAGATTTTCAATGAATTCAAATATTTAGATACACTTTTAACCAGAAAGTGTTTTAAAGGTAAACTAACATCCACACATCATCATGTTACAAATGTGAGATTTTATAACAATAATGGATAATAGAATACACAGATTCTATTTTCAATAACAATCAAATAGATAAACATATATATTGCTGAACCAGTAAAGGATAAAACACATACAATGAATTGTCTAATGGAAGAGTAATTACTATATGAAAGAAGATTTCACATAGAAAACCTAAAATCAAATACTCAAACACAAAGATCTAAGTATGTAATAATTGACTCTCCTTTTAATTCATAGATGATAAATGTTTTAGACAAACATCACATATATTGTCAACAACAGTGGTCCAGTTATGAATTTTCTTAACTCCTTTTCTTTTCTATCTGTTATCTCCATCTTTTTTAAAATATATATAGTTTCCCTCTTTAATAAATCTTTCAAACTAAACTAGAGTTAAAGTAACTTTGACCCATATGGGATTTAATTTTTTTTATAAATTCATTTAAAGATCAAGTTTTGAATAGAAAAGTAACTGAATAACTAAATAAAATAAACTATGCAAGTAAAATAATTGCTAAAGTGATGGATTAGGACCTCTAGATTTGTTGTGTTCAATTAGATAGACACATTGAGCTTTCCACTCTTGAAATGTTGTAACAAGCTCCTAAATTTTTGAGAGATTAGGAATACTGATATGTTTTTTTCTTGCGTTTTAGATGTTTTCTTCCCTCTAAAATTTTCCCATCTTCTTTGCGTGCTCTAGGAGTGTGTCAATGCAATGACAAAGAAGTGATTCTACCTTTGAAATCTGAGAGAAATTTTTAGTTAATAAATTATCACTTTCTTTAATGATTTTGATCTTTTCCTTAAAGGATTGAATTACAATATTGATGTCCTTTTCTAGTTTTCCATCATCTTTTATGTATTTGACATCAATACTCTATAGATCATGTTGTAATGACTGAATGAATTTAGTTATTTCCTTGATCATTTTTGTGATTTTGATTCACCCTTGTTAGGATACTGAATTCCTCCATTCAATATTTTTTTTACGTACATATAATATATCTTCATCTAGTCCTTTCAAATTATTTTCTAATAAAAACTTTGTTATTCCATACTTTTATACCTCATCAATCTGGTTTATCACACTCATCTATTTTCCTTCATATTTTATCCAAAAAGCATTTTGAGTCTTTAGATATTTAATAGTAATTATGGTTAAATCATATACATTATTCCATTTATGAATGTATTCCATACCTTTCTGAATGATAGCATCCAACCAATTATAAATACCATGGTAACCATTTTGATTCTATGTATTTAGTCTAACATCCTTTGATTAACATGCAATTTTGATTCAAAATACAAGGGAACTTAGGTAATTGGTTGTGGATCTGAACTATGAAAGGCATCAATGTACTCTACCATTGACTACATAGTCTATTTTAACTTCTTTTTATCTTTTTCATTATTCCAAGTTTTGTTGACTATCATTTTGGTGCATGCTTAGAGGTGCTACACATCCATGACACATGATACAATCCCAAGATTTATCTTTTCAATTATAAAATCTTGAACTATAGGATTTTGAACTTCCTCATTAGTTCTTAGCCAAGCTATTTCTGCATTCCAATTCCCTGTATTAGGGTCGATGTCTACCCTAGATGTTGTTTTTAAGTTTTTGGATTTAGGAGTTTTCCCTAAAAACTTACCATATCCTCCAAGGGCAAATAAAATGGTACTATTTTCATTTTGTTATTGATTGAGCATTTCAGCCACTTGGGTGTAGAGGCCAAGACTTCTTTATCAGGATTTAGTTGATCAGAAGGTACATTTTAAATAATCATCAATTTAGTGGAATCAAAAGAAATCACTATCTATTGATTTGTACTAACCTCTTTTGCCATTGGTGAACTAGATTCTTTATCACCTTTAGCTTCTCCTAAATCTTATTTATAATTCAAATCCATAATAACTTTTTCAAAAATCTAACTCTTTCTCTTACTTTGGGTCCTTGATCTGGTGGCATGAGGAGTTAGAGTATTTATAAGGGCCTTCTTAGATTATTTGATGATAAGATCCCTTCCAGTTTTTGCTCTAGAAGTACCTACATCACATATAGTAATAAGCTAGTTAGAGGAGCTTATTAGGAATGGTGATTCAATTATTGATGTACATTGTTGGGAAGCTATGTTTTGATTTCCCCCCAATTTTTCCTCTCTCAACCATTTCTCAGTTCTCCTTATCACTGGGAGGGTCTTAACCTTAATTCTATCTTCTTCATTTTTCTCCCAGTCAATTTCTAGAATAGGTGATTGTTTTATCTATTTGAATTGTGGATCAGTCACCTGTTATTCATTATCAAATATTCCAAAAATGTCCATATTTAAATTAAGAGTAATTATTTATCCTAGGGAAAACCTAGACCACAGTCTTCTTTTGATGTTGAATTCATCTAAACAATCCTCCCAATAATCTTCCAATTGAGGAATATGTGAAAACCCTATTCCAAGATCCAAGTTATCCATGGCAAAACCTTTGTTGTCAAATTGGGATATCACTATGAAGTACTAAAACTTGAATTTTTTTAATATCCAATTCTAAATTCAAAGCATCAGATGTTGACTTGCATGAATAACATCCAAGTTTGTTAGGAAAATATATACCATATTTATTTTTTGTTGGGAATTTTTTTATCTACATGTGCTAATTATCTATAGACTTTTATTAACACAAATCAATCAAAAAGATACCTAGGTAAACTCAAATGTTCACCTTCAAAACCCCTAACATTGATATAAGTGAACTTGGAAAACTGAATGAATAAACTACCATAAATGTTGATTAGTTACATAGCTTCATCAAACAAAATTTTATTGGTGTTGTTTGATAATTCAAAAGTCATTTTCCTAGGAAAAACAACATTAACTCTCCTGTAATCCTCATATAAATTTTGCATTTGTAACTATGACTAATAATCATAAATTTTGCTATCTTCAGCCAAGTGTACATGAGGTAATCCTACCCATTGTCTTGTAGATTCTAGGCAATAGAAGAGGTATGAAGACATATAAAACTCTTTAATTCCCAAAAAATTACTTAAACCCAGATGCAAACATTTGGCCATAATTACTACCCAATCCAAATATTTCTCTCCTTAGAGGATCACTTGTATAAAAAAGTACATCTAGTCTTCTTAATAATATACATGAGCATTGACCTTTAGCCTGTGTAGTAATACTATAGTATCTTGTTCTTCTAGAATCATGTGATTTCTTGTTAATGGTATGGGTAGTCTTGAACCTCCTTTTGCAAATTTTAAAATCCAATTACTTACAATCACACTCTTATAAATTGCTTTCTTTAATGAAAAATAACCATAGGAAGAAGTGATACTAAGTTTAGAATATGGATCCTTAGGAGAAATTCTCATCATAGACATTAGGGTTTGTCTATTGATATGTAGTAAAACATTACCATATGTAGTCCTAATGCACTTGTTTTCTAAGGTTCATATCTATTCATGCATTCAAGAACTAATTCCAGGCATTGTATAGCCATGGAAAAGGATACAGCTTCAACCAAACCACTTTCTACTATCTTTTTCATCATAAGATTTGACATAGGATTTCTAGCTCTTTCTTTAAAATCTTCCAAGTCATATTAGACTAGAGAGGTATCCCCAATTTTAGGAGGAGAACATATGAGACCAGAATCATGCTTGTAATCGAGACATGTAGATTTCATGGCTACAGGTTGGAGGATATGATGAAAAGAAATTCTTTTGAACTTCTTAAATAATACCATGAACTTAAAATAATTCTTCTTTCTAACCAAGTAATGTAAATAGCTTATAGTAAGAATAAAACTCACCTTAAATTTATCTAAAATCACTATGAATTTGAGCAACAAATATCTTATACCACCTTTGTTATTCTCCTTTGTATCATCCAGTATGTTTGTTTGCTAAATTTTAATTATTCTCTATTGATACAAATATTAACTAGATCAAATAATTAAATTGAAATAATGTGCACTAAACATGCTTGAAAGACATGCACTCTGACATATGTGTTAATGGTGAGCATTTTTTTATGTGTGATTTTGATGAGTAATGATTATTTGTAACCCCATGAAAATTCAAAATTTTCCACTTTATAATGAGTTTTAGATATAATTTCCTCTAAATCTCCTACTAATTTTAACTTAGAGAAAGCCTCGAGATGAGATGAGAATATAGTCATTGAACCATTGAACCATTGAATTTTTGAAAATGTGGTTCAATTTCAGGGTTCAATGATACAAGATGAACTACATAGACCAACCAATAGTTATATGATCTTTCCAAAAACTTTGAACTTTGAAACATTGAACCTATTGAACTTTTGAACTCTGATATGTAGGTTCAAATGTTATGTTCAAGTGGTAGGTTCAAATGGTAGGTTCAATGATACATTAATTTATAAAAGGGAACTAATTGAACATGACTCTTTACAAAACATCAAGTATTGAAATTTTGAACCATTGAACTTTTGAACTCTGAAAAAGGGTTCAAGTTCAACTAAAAGGTTTAAAGTCATAATTTAAATACACAAAGGGACAAACAATTCACTTTAATAAACTTTGATCTTTGAAACATTGAACCTATTAAACTTTTAAACTTATTAAAATTTTGAACTCTGAGAAAGGTTCAAGTTCAAAGGTTCAATTCTTTTAAAAATTCACACACCATAGGTGATAAGCGGGTGAACTTCTTTTATGGAAAAATTCATGAAATTTTGAATAAGGGCAACTCAAAAGGTAACATTGGCTTTGACTAGGGATTACATTTTATGACAAAATGTAGAGAACTTAGAAATTCTAGTTACGTATAAACTAAGACACAGAGATAAAGAAAAAGGAGAAAGACAAACCAAAAAAAAAGGGAAAGGAAAACACAAAATGTGACAATAAAGGAAAGTCTATGTAGAAAATAGGAGACACCTATTTCATAGTTGATACAACTTAAGATCCTATCCATTGTAAGACAGGGGTAAAGTAGCTCCATCTAGATATTCCAATTTAAAAGAATTAGGACCAAGTACCTGATGAATTTTAAAAGGTCCTTTCCAAAGTGAATAAAATTTACCATGTGCTCCTTTAGGTTCTCTCCTTCTATCCCATAACAATACTTCATCTCCTTCCATGAACTTTCTAGGTCTAGGTTTCTAATCAAAAATGTTTTTAACCCTAATTTGATGAGTAGTAATCTAATAAACTAGGTCATTCCTCTCCTCCTCAATTTTAGTTAAGTACATAACTCTTTTCTCTAAAGAATCTTGAAAGTACTGATCTTTAATAACATTTTGTAATTTAGTTGCAGATAATTATAGAGGTAAAAATAACAATGCTTCTATCCCATAAACCAACTCAAAAGGTGCCATTCTTATTGCTCTTTTTGGGGTTACCCTATCATCCCAAAGTGCTTAATATAGTTTCTTATGCCAATCTCTGGGGTTATCACTTACCAATTTCTTCATGATGGATATCAAAATTTTATTACTGGACTCTGCTTGTCCATTCCCTTGAGGGTAATAATCTAATGAGTGAGAAAGAGAGACACTATGTTCATAGTAGAATGAAATAATTTCCATTGAAGAAAAAGTGGTAGCGTTATCTGCCAAAATCTTTTGAGTAACACTAAAACATACCAATATATTTTCTTTGAGAAAATTACATACCACTTCTAAAGTGGTTTTCTTTACAGGGGATGCTTCAACCCATTTCATAAAATAATCAATTGTTAAAATGTGCATATGACCGGCACTTGAAGGAGGTGAAAAAGGCCCAATGAAGTCTAATACCCATTGTTTGAAAGGTTATTAAATAATGATAGGCCTCAGAGGTAATGTTGCAAGTTGTGGTCTTCCTAAAAATAATTTGCATTTTTCACAGTTAGCCACCCATTAATATGCATCTTTAAACATACCTAGCTAATAATAACAATTTCTAAGGATTTTGAAGGCTATGATCGAAGAAGATAAATGTCCACCACATGCTTCATTATGAAAAACTTCCAATAGTTTAGATTATTTTTCCTTATCTACACACCTCAAAAAGGTTTCATCTAATCCCTTTTTATATAGGACATCACCCAAAATCACATATTTTTCTGATTTTAACTTTAGATTTACTTTTCTCTTTTGAGGATAAGTGACTACGATAGTCTCCATAAGTAAGATAGTGTGCCACATTTAAGAACCATGGATCTTATAAGCTTACCAAAAGGATAGTAGTAAATTCTTATTCTTTATCTTCTTTACTTTCGGCTATCAATTTACATAAACATTGACCTTTAACCAATTTGGTTGGCTTAATCTCCAAGTTGTATTCTTGAATTTTAGAAACCCATGTTGCTCTATTGTTCATTCCAACCTCTTACTGAGTTAGAATGCTTTTCACAACTGAACTAGAAACAAATACAACTGAATGAGAATGAAGTATATAATATCTGAATTGTTTAACATCCTTTACTATAACAAAATCTTGTTTCTCAACCAAAGAATATTTAAGTTCATGATTCTTGAGAGGAACACTCATAAAGGCTATTGGGGCTTCTATATTCACTTCATTTTTCTATAACAAGATACCAGACATGGTATGTTCCAAAGCATAATATTAAATAACAATTTTTTTTGGAAATTGGGATTTACCAAAGTAGGTGTTTATGTAATCACCTCTTTAATATCTTCAAATGCTTTTTTAGCAACTTCATTCCATCTAAATGTTTGTTTTTCACTCATCATTCCTACAATATGTTTTGTAATCACATAAAAATCAAGAATGAACCTTTTGAAAAAATTAATCTAGCTAAAGAAAGACTTAACTCTAGTCTTATTAGAAGGAATGATTATTTGTTGTATTGATCCAACTCTTTTTGGGTCAATTTTGATTCCACTTTTTGAAACTAGGTGTCCCAATAACTTCCCTTCTGTAGCATAGAAGACTAACTTCTTAGGGTTAAGAGATATCCCATGACTCTGACATCTTTTTAAAATAGTCTCTAGATCCTTTAGATGATCCTCTCTTTTTCTAGATAAAATAGTCAAATCATCAAGATAAATAATAATAATTCTATCTTTCAAATCTTTAAATGATGAATCCATCATCCATTGAAAAGTTACACCAGCATTAATTAAACTAAAGGGCATATGGTTATATTCAAAAGTTCCTCAAGGTGTAATGAAATCATTTTTATGTTGCTCAGCTACAACCACACTTATTTGATTATAACCTAATAACCCATCTAATATGGACATCATTTCTGACCTAGAAATAGTTTGAAATATGTGATCCATCATAGATAAGGGATAATTATCTTTTAAATTAGCTTTGTTCAAATTCCTAAAGTCAACACAGATTCTTATGTCTCCATTCTTTTTGTGTACTAAAATAATATTCACCACCCAGGTGGAGTGATGAATTGGATAAATAATCCTAGCCTTCAATATCTTGTCAATCTCCTTAAAGATAGCCTCAACAACTTTTGGGTTGTAATTTCTCAACTTTTATCTAAATGAAATTGCATTTTATTTCAAAAGAATATGATGCTAAAACTATCCACATCTAAAATCTTTAAGGTCATCATAGCACCAAGCAAAGATATCCTTATACTTAATCAATAGATTGATTAATTCATTTTTCTCCTCTAGTCAACAACACCTACCAATGGAGATCTATTTAGGGTCAGTCTCACTTCTAATATTGATTTTATCATAATCCTCCATTTTGTTAGGATTCTAGACAAGTTTGCCTTTAGTATATTCATCTTGTCTAGTGAATAAATGTTTTAGAGAGACCAATCTTTTAGGGATTTTATTTCCTTTTAGTTGAATTACATCATATTTTGGATTGATCCCTAGATTAGGACTGAATTCTTTACATTCTATTTTTGAACCTTCAAATAATTCCCTAGAAACATATTGTCATTCTCCAAAAAATAATTGATCTCTTTCTTACTCTCAAAAACTTGCCAGTTTTCAGCATTATCTAGGACATTAGGATGATATACTAGTTCTATTCTATATGAATCCTTTTTGAAATTGGGGTGTGGGGGAAAAAGAGAAGCTGATGCTACTAGAGAATCTACCTAAATGTTCTGGTCTTTGGGAATTGCTTCAATAGAAAAGGCATCAAAACATTTTATTTCATCCCAAACTCTATTTTTGTAATGTCTTAATCTATCATTTTTAATTGAAAAAATGCCTCTCGCTTGTTTGACAATTAATTCCACATCTCCTCTTGCCTTCAATATTTTTACACCCTTTCTTTTAGCTTCATTTAACCTAAGAAATAAAGCTTCATATTTAATAGTGTTATTAGTTTTTTAAAATTCTAGTTTGAAAGAGTAAGGAAAATTTTCACCTTCAGGTGAGATCAACACAAATCCTACTCCTAAACTAGTGGTAGCATAGCTTCCATCAAATTCCATATTCCATAGATCATTTGAATGAAGATACTATGGGATAGATTCTTCCTTAAAGTCATCATAGGAGAGAAAATAATTACCAAATTCACATTCTTCAAATAGAATCTGAGACTTAGGATCATCAAAAAGATATATTGTAAACTTGCATTTAGGTTTAGGTTCTAGCTTAACTTTTTGCTTTTCCACTATAATTATAGCTTCTGACCAATCCAATTTAATCTACCCTCCCAAATATTTGCAAAAAGTCTTGCTCAACAACATCTCATAACTAACAAGAATATCCACTACCAAAATAGTCAACTTCACCTTTTTATCAAGATAGGCTGCAAGAGCAACTCGTGCATCTTTAATTTATTTGAGAAAAGAAATCTATTTCCATCCTTGGAATAACATCTACCAAATGTTCTTGTAAGGGATAAGCCTAAGGCTTTGGCTACATAAGAAGGCATTATATTATCAGAAGCACCTGAGTCTATGATACAATTACTGAGTTTATGACCATTTATGAATAAAGAAACATAAAATGGGTTGGGCTTCATATCAACCATATAAGGAGTATCATCAGATGAATTGAGGGTCATTATAGAAGTATGAGTGGGTGATTCAGGTGGATAAAATAATTAGGCAATGGGAGACTCAGTGTTAATATTTAATTAATTTTAGGTTCAACTTGTGTAGGACCATTTTTGACATATTTAACCAATCTATCAAGTTCTTTAGGTTTCAATCTGAGGTATTCAGTAGGGGATATTTGAATTATTGTAGACTTAAAAAATTCTAAAATATCAAAATAAGTCTCACAATCATTTCTATGTAATAATTTTCTTTCTTGTGTCTTAGCATCAGAAGTTTTAGTAAAAGGTTCCTTACCTTTAATGGGCACTTCTTGAGTATTAGAAAACTTTGGATTCTTTTGACTTCTAATAAGCACAATACATGAAGTATCTTCAAGATTAACCAATATTTCACCTCCTCTTTATAAATTTGAATCATATTCTAGGAAGTGTATTTCAGAGTCGTCAGGTCTCTTAAAGCTCTTTTCTTCTTCAGTAATCTCCCCTAAGACATCTTGAGTAACATTCATTTGAGTATATCTAAGCATCTATAGACAAGAATTTACATCATTATTAGTATTAAAATGAAAGAAACACATGTTATTTATTCCATGAGGAGCTTCAATAGTCAATTTTGGTTGTGTTGATGCAAATGGTAATGTCTTACCAGCATTTGCTTATTGATTTATTCTACCAATATCTTGATATGGTTGTTAGAATGAAGTACTAATCTTCAGTAATTATCTTTTAAGGGAAATCATATCATTGACTAGCCTTTAAACCATAGGATCTGTAGAGGATGAGGGATGAACATTAGGTACTTGGACTTCTTTCTTCCATTTTCTAGCCATAATAAGATAATCCTCTAGCTCAACTGCTAATGATTGTACATCTATTAAATTGACAATTGCACCTCTTCTAAGATGAAAACTTATATCATGAGGCATAAAATTAATAAAGAAACATTTATGATTCTTAGTAGTTAGTCTTTTAGTAGTAGGAATCTTGTGCACAATTTTATTAAATTTGGCTATAAATTCCCTCATGGGTTCATGTATCTCCTTCTTGAGCTGAGTCAATTGAGCAAGAAGGGAATGTTCATATTTTGCACTTTTAAACCTATTTTCAATCACAATTTTCATATCATTCTAGTTTGTGATTGATGAATCAGTTAGATGATAAAACCATTGTGCTAGAATATCATTTAGAGTTTGCATGAAAAGCCTTATGGCTACATCTTGATGTTGCACGCCTAACACACCACATGCTGCTACAAAAGGCACTTAGATGTTCCTCTGGTGATTATATTCCATCTCCATTAAATTTGGGTAAATTTTCCCTTGCATTTCTAGGCAAAGGATTCAGGTTGGCCCCTAAATTTATAGGTCTTATGGTTGTGCCCCAAGGTTAGGCCATTGGAAGAAAACTTATGATAGAAGGAAAGATAGTACCAAAAAGAGTTAAGGCTTGATAGATAGAGGATGTAGAGGGTTTAAGAGGGATATAAGGTCTACTTCTATATTTTTTTAATGCAAGTAGAAATATAAGGAAATTTTAAGCTTTGTAATGTTTTAAAAGTGGAATCCTCAATTCCTTCTCTTTTTAAATACCTTGTGTATCTTCTAGAATACAACTTATGATATTATTATTAACTTCGCACTTCATGGGGGTTTAATTCCTTGCTACATTTTTTTCTTGCCTCCTTTTCCTAAGTAATAATAATTTCATATTATCATCCAATTCTTCTTATTTTTCTAATATTTTTCTTGTTATTCTATAATCATCAATATTTTGACAAGAATGCCAAGCAAGAGTATTTAACTAACTAATAATATCTTCTTGTTCATCTTGAAAACCAAGATTAAGTTGAAAAATAGGAATTATATTTTCATGTGGAACCACCATTATTGCCTCATACTAAGGTGACTAATTTTCAGTAAAGATTTCAATTTTGATCCCCAGTGGATTTGCCAAAAACTGTTGGCTAACAGATTTGTCCTTATCTAAAAAAGTTTTATTTTGAATCCATACCCTTCTTTCAAGAATAAATAATTTAAACAACAAATGGGTGAACTATTAAGACTAGTTCCCCTCTGAATTAAGGTACAAATCCCTTTAATATTTTCAATGAATTCAAATATTCAAATACACTTTTAAATAGAAAATGTTTCAAAGGTAAACTAACATCCACACATCATCATGTTATAAATGTGGGATTTTATAACAATAATGGATAATAGAATACACAGATTTTATTTTCAATGACAATCAAATAGATAAACATATATATTATTGAACCAGTAAAGGATAAAACACATACAATGAATTGTCTAATATAAGAGAAATTACTATATAAAAGAAGATTTCACACAAAAAAACCTAATTTCAAAAACTCAAACACAAAATTATAAATATGCATCAATTGATTCTCCTTTTCATTCACAAATAAACAATGTTTCAAACAAACATCACATATATTGTCAACAACAGTGGTCCAATTCTAAATTTTCTTAACTCCTTTTCTTTTCTATCTCTTATCTCCATCTTTTTCAAATATATATATTTTCCCTCTTTAATCAATCTTTCAAACTAAACCAAAGTTAAAGTAAATCTAACCCATATGAGATTTATATTTTTAAAAAAAATCATGATCAAGTTTTGAATAGAAAAGTAACTAAATAACTAAATAAAAGAAACTATGCAAGTAAAATCATTACTGAAGTGATGCATTAGGATTTCCATATTTGTTATGTTCAGTTGGATAGACATGTTGAGATTTCCACTTTTGAAATGTTGTAACAAACTCCTAAATTTTTGAGAGATTGGGAATACTGACATGTTTTATTCTTACCTTGCAGATGTTTTCTTCCCTCCAAAATTTTTCCATCTTCTCTGCGTGCTCCGAGAGTGTGTCAATGTAATGACAAAGAAGTGACTCTACCTTTGAAATATGAGAGAAATTTTTAGTTAATAAAGTGTCACTTTTTTTAATGATGTTGATCTTTTCCTTAAAGGATTGAATTACAATATTGATTTCCTTTTTTGGTTTTCCATCATCTTTTATGTATTTGACATCAATACTCTGTAGATCATGTTGTAATGACTGAATGAATTCAAATATTTCCTTGATAATTTTTATGATTTTGATTCACCCTTGTTGGGATACTGAATTCCTCCATTCAATGTTTTTCTTACTTACATATAATATATCTTCATCTAGTCCTATCCAATTCTTTTCTAACAAAAACATTGTTATTCCATACTTTTGTACCTCATCAATCTAATTTATCACACTCATCCATTTTCCTTCATCTTTTATCCACAAAGCATTTTGAGTCTTCAAATATTCAATAGTAATTGTGGTTAGATCATATACATTCTTAAATTTATGAATGTATTATGTACCTTTATGAATGATGGCATCTAACCAATTATCAAATACCCTAGTGACCATTTTGCTTCTGTGTATTTGGTATAACATCCTTTGATTGACAAGTGATTTTGGGTCAAAAGATAGGGCAGTTAGGCAATGGTTGTGGATTTAGACTATGAATGGAATCAATTTACTCTACCATTGACCACACAATCTATTTTAAATCCTTTTTATCTTTTTCATCCTTCTAAGTTCTACTAACTATCCTTTTGGTGGATGCTTCAAGGTGATGAACATTTTCAACATGTGATGCAGTCCCAAGATCTATCTTTTCAATTGTAAAATCCTAAACTGTAGGATTTTGAACTTCCTCATTAGTTCTTGGTCAGGCTATTTCTACATTATAATTCCCTATATTAGGGTCAATGTCTACCTTGGATGTTATTTTTAACTTTTTGGAGTTAGGAGTTTTCCCTAAGCACTTACTCATGATATCCTCCAAGGGCAAAGAAAATGGTATTATTTTCCTTTTGTTATTGATTGAGCTTTCTAGCCATTTGGGTACAGAGGCTGAGACTTCATTATCAAGATTTGGTTGATCAGAAGGTACATTTGAAATAATTATTAGTTTAGTAGAATCAAAAGGAATTACTATCTATTGATCTTTACTAATCTATTTTACCATTGGTGCACCAGATTCTTTATCACCTTTGGCTTCTCCTAAATCTTCTTCAAAATTCAAATCTGTAATTACTTTTTTAAAAATTTGTCTCTTTCTCTTGCTTTGGGTCCTTGATCTAGTGGCACAAGGAGGTAGAGTAGTTATAACAGCCTTCTCAAATTCTTTGATGATAGGATCCCTTCCATTTTTTTCTCTAGAATTACCTACATCATAGATAGAAATAAACTAGTTAGATGAGCTTATTGGGAATGGTGATTCAATTATTGATGTATATTACTAGGAAGCTATGTTTTGAGCTCCCCCCAAATTTTTCTCTCTCAACCATTTCTCAATTCTCCTTATCACTGGGAGGGTCTTAACCTCAATTCTATCTTCTTCATTTTTCTCCAAGTCAATTTTTGGAATAGGTGATTTTTTTATCTATTCAAATTGTGGATTAGTCACCTGTTCTTCATTATCAAAGATTTCAAAAATGTCCATATTTAAATTAAGAGTAATTATTTGTCCTAGGGATAACCTAGACCATAGTCTTCTTCTAACCTTAAATTCATCTAAACAATCCTCCTAATAAACTTCTAATTAAGAAATATGTGAAAACCCTATTCCAAGATCCAATTTATCCCTAGCAAAACCTATGTTGTCAAATTGGGATCTGACTGTGAAGTACTAAAGATTGAATTTTTTTAAGATCCAATTCTAAATTCAAAGCATTAAATGTTGACTTGCATTAATAATGTCTAAGTTTGATAGGAAAAGATATACCAAATTTCTTTTTCATTGGGAATTTTTTATCTACATGTGCTAATTGTCTATAGATTTCTATTAACACAAATCAGTCAAAAACATACCTAGGTAACCGCAAAGGTTCACCATCAAAACCCCCAACTCTGATATAAGTGAACTTGGAAAACTGAATGAAGAAACTACCATAAATGCTGATTAGTTGCATAGCTTCATCAGACAACCTTTTTTGATGTTGTTTGATAATTCAAAATTCACTTTCACAGTAAAAATATCATTAACTCTCCCATATTCCTCATATAGATTATGCATTTGTAATTGAGTAATAATCATAAATTTTGTTGTATTCAACCAAGGGTGTAGGAGGTTATCCTACCCATTGTCTTGTAGATGCTAGGAAATAGAAGAGGTATGAAGACATATAAAACTCTTTATTTCCCAAATAATTACTTAAACCTAGCTGTAAACATTCAACTATAATTTCTACCCAATCTAAATATTTATCTCCTTGAAGGATCACCTATATGAAAAAGTACATCCAATCTTCCCAATAACATGCATGAGCATTGCCCTTTAGTCTATGTAGTAATACTATAATATCTTGTACTTATGGAATCATGTGATTTCTTGTTAATGGTTTGGGTAGTCTTGAACCCCCTTTTTGGAATTTCAAAAGCCAATTCCTTACAATCACGCTCTTGTAAATTAATTTCTTTAATGAAAACTAACCATAGGAAGAAGTGATATTGAGGTCAAAATATGGTTCCTTGGGAGGAATTCTCATCACAAACATTACGGTTTGTCTATTGATATGTATTAAAACATTACCATCTATAGTCCTGATGTACTTATTCTGAGGTTCATATCTATTCATGCATTCAGGAACCAAATCAAGGCATTGTATAGCCATGGGAAAGGTTGTATCTTCAACCAAACCATTTTCTACTATCTTCTGCATCATAAGATTTGACACAAGATTTCTATCCCTTTCCTTAAAGTCTTCCAAGTCATATTGGACTAGAGAAGTGTCCCCAATTCTAGGAGGAGAACATATGAGACTAGGACCATGCTCGTAATTAAGACATGCAAATTTTAGGGCTACAGGTTGGAGGATATGATGAAACTAATTTTTTTTGAACTTCTTAGATAATGC
The DNA here is from genome assembly GCA_037957365.1 of Torreya grandis. Classification (NCBI taxonomy): domain Eukaryota; kingdom Viridiplantae; phylum Streptophyta; class Pinopsida; order Cupressales; family Taxaceae; genus Torreya; species Torreya grandis. The sequence goes on from JARHVA010001576.1 coordinate 3,187,351, forward strand.
CATGAACTCAAATGAATTCTTCTTTCCAACCAAGTAATGGAAACAATTTATAGTAAGAATAAAACTCACCTTAAATTTATTTGAAATCACTATGAATTTGAGCAATAAATATCTTATACCACCTATGTTGTTCTCCTTTGTATCATCTAGTATGCTTGGTTGTTAAATTTGAATTATTCTATCTTGATATAGATATTAACCAGATCAAATAAAGAAACACACTCTAACATATGCATTAATGGTGAGCCTTTTTTTATGCATGATTTTGATGAGTAATGATTATCTATAACCTTGTGAAAATTCAAAATTTTCCACTTTATAATGAGTTTCAGATATATTCTCCTCTAAATCTCTCACTAATTTTAACTTAGAGAAAGCCTCAGGGAAAGATGAGAATATAGTCATTGAACCATTGAACTTTTGAAAATGTGGTTCAATTTCAAGGTTTAATGATATGAGATGAACTACATAGACTGACCAATAGTTATTTGATCTTTTTATAAACTTTGATCTTTGAAACATTAAACCTATTAAAACTTTTAAACTCCACTATGTAGATTCAAATGTTAGGTTCAAGTGGTAGGTTCAAATGGTAGGTTCAACAATACATTAATTTATTCAAGGGAACTGAGTGAACACAACTCTCTACAGAACATTGAGTATTAAACTTTTGAACTGTTGAACTCCAAAAATGGGTTCAAGTTCAACTGAAAGGTTCAAAGTCATAATTAAAATACACAAAGGGAAAAATAGTTCAATTTGAGAAACTTTGAACTTTTAAACATTGAACTTATTGAAACATTGAGCTTATTGAACTTTTGAACTCTAAGAAAGGTTCAAGTTTAAAGGTTCAATTATTTTAAAAATTCACACACAAAAGGTGATAAGTAACTAAACTTCTTTTGTGGAAAAATTCATGAAAATTTGAATAAGGGTGACTCAAAAGATAACAATATGTTAGAGAAATTGTACATGCTTGAGAATTAGGGGGAGTTTCAAAAGGTGAAATCTTGATATTGTTAAATGTATGAGACATGATGAGAGGATCTTGTAATAGATTGGCCACTCCAAAATCATTGCATGTGAGGGAATCTTCTAGTAAAGAAGGGTCCTAAGCATTGCATAGAGGGGGAAATTGGTAATCTCATCAATAAGAAGAATAGTATGGTCTATGGGTAATAAAGAAGGAAGAAGCCACTATTAGATGTATAGAGTTAGTTTGGTAATATTAAAAGTATGTTGAAAATCCTTAGGTTCATCATCATCAAAGTCTATAAGATTAACTTGTAAATTAGGATTTGTGTTGAATGACTCAAGTAAAAGAGTATTATTGATCTTAGGAAGAGTAGGAATATGATATTGAGATTTGGGGTTATGAAGCTGAATACTCCATGGGTTGGGACCAGCTTCATTTTTATATCATTTTCCATTATGTAATAATTTAATGCATTGGCTACTAGAAGAAACAATGGCACTCATTTGATGAGTTCATGGGTGACCAAGGAGTTTGTTATAATATAAGGTAAAATTAAGGACCATAATATTATGTTGAATGGTCTTAGGTTTGATGGTTAATGGAAGCCAAATACACCCAAGTGGCTTTTGATTTATCTTATCAAAACCATGATAGGTAAGATGGGTTTACTTAAGATGATCCTTGTTATAATTAGGTTATTGGATAAGCCATAAAGATGTTACATTAATACCAAAACCTTCATCAACTAGAAATTTATGGATAAGGGTAGTATTAATGGCTATTTTAATGAAAAGTGGTGTATCATCAACATGAAAAATAATTTAATCTTTAATCATGTCTTCTTCAATAAATTCAATAGAAGGCTTAGAAGAAAGACACATAGTTTTATTGTTATTAATGTTGGTAGGTTGATATTCAATAGAAGGTGGTTATTCATTAGTAGAGGATGGACCTTCAATTTCTTGGATTTGTTTCATGAGGAACTTGCAATGATAGGGTGAAGTATGAAACAACTCCATAAGAGGAATCTTAAAATGCATACAGTTGAGTTCTTCAAGGAAGTTCTAATGAGATTTATAAAAACCAACATAGGGTTTAGGAGGTAAATTAGACTTGGAAGGATAGATATGGTCAGAGGATCAGATGGAGGTGGTGGTTCCTCATGGTCTTCTGAATTAAGATTAGTGGTGGTATCATCTTTAAGAATTGTTCTTATAAATATGGCTTCTTAGGTTTGGTAATAGGATCTTTGTGATTTTACTTGTGATGATAATTGACCTTGGCAATAATAACATACTAAGAGTTATTATAATATTAGTCATAATAATAATCTATGGCATAAAAATCCTTGGTATTAGTTTGATTTTTGGTTATAGAATAATATTGTTTATTATTTAAAGTAGAAGATTTGGAAGCTTATCACTTTAAAGAAAAAATGGTGTACTTTTGATGATGAAGGTTAATCATGGATTCATGATTAAATGGATCACCAAGCATGTAATAAATATAAAATTTAGTAATCCCTCTAAAAGACTCATGGGAATTACCAATTTTGGCATGGAACCAAAAAAATAGATTATGGTCATACCATTTGGGAGGATTATTAGGATAAATTAAAAGTTTAGAGGGAAATAAGAATTATTTCATCTGCTAAACCATGAAATTTGTGTGAGAAGATGAAAGAATATCAATATCAAAAAATCTTGGTTTGGTTTGTAAAGAATTACTAGTGATAACATTGGTAGATGTTTGAAAATATCCTTTTAGAAGTTTAGGAGTAGGCTCAAATTACTTCATGAGAAATTTTTGATGTTTAGCTTGGTGAAGAGCTTCATTAAGTGTGTGGGGAGAAAAGTTTTGAATCTTATATTGAAGATGAGTCAAAGAAGTGATGAAGAGTTCAAAAAAGTTATCATCATTCATGGTATGGTCACATTTGTGGGCCAATGATTTCCATCTCTTAATAAAGTCATGATCTGTTTCAATGGGAGATTGCTTAGAATTAATGAAGTGGCTAAGACAATTTTTGGGAAGATAATTATGTTGAAACTCTTTAACTAAGTGATTAACCAAAATTTCAAGTTTATAAATAATTTTTTTGGGTAATTGGTTGTACCATTATAATACATCACTAGTGAAATTTTTGATTAAGAGTTTTGTTTTGGGAAAGTTATTAGTTTGGATCCACTCTTTGTAAAGGTTGCCAAAAGACTTAAGAAATGAGGTAAGGTCTTTAGTCCTATCATACTTAATAGTTGGATATATGTTACCTCTATTAATAGACATAATGAATGGGCAAAAGGGCTCATTTTGAATGGTTTGAAGCATCTTGTTATTTATTATGGGTTGAAGAATAACATTTCTTGAGGCATATCTAAGACATGTTGGAATGTAATTAGGATTAGCTTGAGGATGGATAGTTGAAGGATGATTAGGCAGATTAATCAAATGTTTTTTAATTTGTATCATTTTATTGGTGTTATATTTTTTCATTATGTTCAATTGATGGATTACTTGGGTAAGAAGTTGAGTTGTATCAGGAGGTGGGTTGGTGTTGGTAGGAACATCCCTAAATTGGTATTAGGGGGAGGGTTATGAGAAGATAGATTATGAGTGGGATTATTGATTAGATTTGTGTCAATTTCTCCCATATTAGTTTGAAAATTTTGGATCTAAGAAGTATCTTAGTGAGTATAGAAAGGATCAAACCCGTCAAATTCATCTTGAGGTTTAATTTTCACCATGTTATAGGTCACAGATGAAGGAGGGGAAGAGGTATCCCAAGAGTGATGGTGTTTTTGGGAAGAAAAGAGAGAGAGAAATGAACATCCCATATAGTATCTAAATAGATTAGAGATAACCAAGAATATTATGATATGAGACTTCATTATGATTTGAAATAAATGATCAAGATGTAATGAAGGAGAAAATGGTGAATTCGATCAATAAATAAGAAAAGCAAAAAAAAGAAGAGGGTCAACTGGTTCTACCTGGCATAAAAAACATGGCTTGTAAATCATGCAGGGTTGAATGGGTTGACCTAGCACAATAAATAGAGGCTAAATAAGTGTACAAAGTTGACTAAGTTGACCTAATATAGAAGACATGAAAATTAGGAAGACTAAAATAGACTATGTTGATTAAAATGATCATGTACTAAGAGTAATTTTAAAAATATATTGAGAATTAAGAACTAAATGGAAACAAACAATCAATTAGATCAATGAGGGTGATTCAATTGAGTCACACAACATAAATCCTTGCACCAATACTGGTTAATGCAAGTTTTTGAAATATAAAATATAATTGAATAAAGAGAAATCATTTAACTTGAAAATTAAAAGCTAACTAGATGGTCAACCTAAATTTTATTTAGATTATTATAATATAATTATAAATGTGATTGGAAGTTGGTTGTAAGCAAGGAACTAGAAAACAATCTAAGAATAGTTTTAGGAAGTTTAGGCTGAAAGGGATTTGTATTAGTAGTGGTACAAGCTTGGTTTTGGTGCTTACCCCCTCACTTCAAAAACTATAGTGATAAGGGTGTCGGGTGCTTAGCTAGAATATACCATTAACCATGTATTTATAGTTTGATAGAAAACTAAATCATCTTCCTCCCTGGTGATGAAATCCAAGTAGGTTGGCCTTAGGTAGACAATTGTTAAAGTGCTTGTTAATATTTTGTGACTAGTCATGTGTGCATAAAATTAAAAAATAATGAAACTAAATGATTTATTGAAAACCACCTAATTATACCACATGATCTATTCTAATCATGCAAGTAACAAGAAATGAAAGTGTGAGTTAATTACTAGCATATAGAGGTTAATTCTAACTTTGAAACAAGGTATAGTATCGATACAATCAATAGTGTATGCATAGAATATAGAATAGGGTCGATAGTGTCACCTTTATACTATGGAAGCAAAGGTTTAAAAATGAACAGGGTCAACAAAATCAACATAGTTATCTAGTTAGCACATATAATACAAAACTAGGGTGATAAGGTTGATCCAGTTGACTATAAAAGGGTAATTTTAAAGCCTACAAACTATGAAAGGAAAGAATGTAAGGAAAGAGAGAAAGGATAGAAAGGAACCTTGGTGATTTTGAAGATTTAGAGAAGTGAGATTACTATCAAATAAACTTTATAAATTATTGAAAATTATACTAACAGGGTCAACTAGGTTAATCTATCTTTGTAGAAGCTTGTTGCTGAGTGTCTAAACTATATAAGGTTAACTGGGTCCACCTAGTATGCTAAATAGGATTCTAAAAGTGTATGGGGTTGATTAGGTAGATATAGTAGTCTAGACTAGATGTATATAAATTTATAAAATTATATTGGGTTTACTGAGTCAGTCTAATAGCTTGTACCTAAAAACTTGCACACAAAATTTAGAACTTTATCGATGCAGTCAACCTAGTATGATAGATATATGATATAAATAATGATAAAAGAATGAAATAAGTGAATAAATCATGTAAGGGTTAGTTCATGTTGGTTTCTTCAAAATATATGCAATCAAAAATGCAACATGTCTATAAATCAATCTTGGCTCAAAGAATATAGAGCATACCTACACTTCTAATTGGGGATACATTTGTTAAGAGGTAACGTGATCCATATGGAGATCTTCTAGACTCGATTAGGGGATAAATTATCAAAATACACTATGTTAAGTAGGTTTAAAGAGCCTCTATTCTAACACAATCATGCAATAACCCTAAGGGGGTCCTGGGATTTAATATTTCACTAATGCTAATAACAAGAAAGTAAATCGAATCAAGTGTTCACCAAAGCTTGTGACACAACATGATGGGTTAGTAAAAAATCAAAACTTGTATAGGAAAATATTAATTTAGTTAAGTATGATTAAGACCCCAATACAAGGAATATGAAGAGTAATATTATTCAAAGCCAATATTTTGTTACTTCTATCTAATAAAGAGAAGAGCATAATACTTACCTAAATGTGAACACATTAAGACTCAATCTTTCCCTTAGCCAAAGGGGATTTTCAAGAGGTTGTTGTGGTTTGTAAGGATCACTAAGAAAGGCCAAATCATCCAAGACCTATCCATAATACTAGATTCTCCAAGTAAAAACCATGAGCTATGACTCCTCAAGTAGAATGGTGGAAGGGCATATTGTAAATAACCACAAGTGAATAATAAATCTTGATTGCATATTGAAACAATGAAAAAATGATCTTGTATTTATAGGTATTTTTTTCCCTAATTCCTTCTAAAAATGTCAATCAATAGGGATGACCTAGTCGACCCTATATAATTTCAAATAGTTATTCACTAGGTCCCAAGCTAGGTTGGCCAAAGGACAAACTAACTCCTAAGCGAAAATCAGCCAAAACTATATAGGTTTGATGTAGTCAACCTATTATAATTTACCAACAAAAAGATACTAAGGTAAGGAAAAGAAGGATAGAAAGTGAAAAAAGACTAGAGGAGTGTGAAAAAGAGGAGTAATAGCTTAGGGAATGGTTTTAAGAGTTGGTTGGATTGGTAATAATGTGGTAATAAGGGACAAAAATCCTATGAAGTAGAAATGGTCTTCCCACCCCTTTCCCAGTGCACCTCTTAGAGCATGCACTTAGAGAGATTGAGTCTCAATGGGTTCCTACAAGATGTAAAGCATCTATTTTTGATAAAAGTTAAAACTATTATGTGTATACAAAGATCACCTATGGGACATTAATGACACTTAATTACCTTTAACATCAATGATAACATGAATGTCTCAACACACCAATAGGAACATACCTCCATAATCTCCCCTTTTGTCATTGATGGAAAACACTCTAACGTAATAAATCATTCTCATTTCTCTAAGATATATCTCCTCCAAGTTGGTATTTATTCCAATCTATTCTTTTTCCCCCTTTGACATTAATAACAAAGGGTCATCTCTAAAAATAAAACCATCTGAACATTAAAATAGAATCTCAACTCATTAAATAACTCAACCATGATCCCCTTAAAACCATGCATACCATTTTCAAATGTAGTTAAAACACACTACTACTCACCTTGTCTTTGACATGACTAAAACCAATTGATCACACTTATAATATTTACTAAGATACCTCACTTTTATATCTATTGAATAACCTTCCATTGTATTTTAATAACACATATATCTATGTTAACAAATTACAAATGGTATTCATAATCTCATTGGTATTATTGTCCCATTGTGTCTTGAAAACCTCATTACATGTCAGTCATATAATATGCTTCAAATACCCTTGTTTATCATTGATCATGCCCATATAGTATAGTCATCTTATTAGGTCTTCATACACTTAGATGTATCTTCATATATTACAAACACTAAAATTAACAAAGTGAACATACATAAATCTTGCTCTTTATTTTTATATTTGATACACTCATGAGAGAACTTATAAATTTCAACCTAATCCCATTATGCATATAGGAAACTCAATCTCTTGCATAGTTAACAAAATTCAACAAGATCTTCAAACTAATTCCAAACCTCAACATAGATCAAGCTCACAACCAATTGTTTTCATGATTGTTATAGATATTTTTGGCATACACGCCTACTCTTAGAGCATGACTAGATCCCCTTATCACCATGAGATATTAATATGCTAACTTAAATGTAAATTGGTTTGATCAAGTCATCATATAAATACCTTGTAACCCATATATTGTAATCACAAATTCTCAAACATCTAGGCTTGTTTACTTCACTAAGAAATCTATAGATACCTTCTTATAAGGACTAAAACAAGGTTCTACAAGACACCTTGATGCCTTGATGTGTTTCATCCATGTTATGACCTCAACATAACATTAAATACACATATTTGGACCTATACCTTTCTCTCAACATGTCTCCAAAGTCTTTTTAGACTGTCAACATATGTTTGACCTTTGATTTGGTTTATACATAATCCTTTTGAGATGGAAAATAACACTTTTGACATTATTTAAAATCTTATTTATGTCCTATAGTAACACATAACTCACTTTTGTTTAAGTGTTGATCATGACGCATCTTATCATCCTTATTATCCTTAGTCAATTTTTATAATACCATCATTCTTTCATAGACTATCATTACAATCATGATAAACACTACCCTCATTGTACTTCAATCTTGTGCTTCGTAGGATCACCTTTATGATGTTAGGCCTCTCTCAAAAGACTAATGTTCTGATACCAATTTGTGGAAGCACTACCATTGAGAAGGGGGTGGGTGAGTTAGTGTCTTAAAAGAATATTTTCTTTCTACTTAACATTATTAACCTTTCAAACCTATATAGTGATCAAATAATGCATACAAAATCAATCATATAAACATGAAGCAATATATCAACACATAAACATAAGAGATATATGGGAAACCCTCATGGGGGATAAAACCAAATAAAACATAACTTGTAAAATAATCCTATAAAATCATGAATCAATAATTAGTGAGGCACCAATGCCATAAGCATTGTTAACACCTCACTATTAAAGCACTAAATCAACTAGTCCTTTATCAATCTCCAATTGAAAGGAGGCATTAACCCCATAAGGAGTGTTAACACCTCACTATTCAAGCACTAACTCAACTACTCTTTTATCAAGCTCCAACTAAAAAGAGGCACCAAACCCATAAATGACTCAACACCAACTCAACCAATTCAAGTAAACTTCTAAAAATACCAACCTGTAAGGCATATCTAACTCCCTCTTGACTAAGAACCAACTCAACCAAGTCAAACTTGATCACATTCACAACACCTTATTGCTCAATCAATAAATGATGAACTATTCTTTAGCTCTCTATATTCTCTATCTAAATTCCACTTATTATAATACATTAGGAACACATTTTTTATCCATTTATGATAGTCTCTCAGAATACAATCAACACTTTCATCTCTTCCCAACCTTTTATCCCTCTAAAATAGCCTTTTAGGCTTCCTCACTCAAAATGCATCTTTCTAAGATTATTAGGTCAACTGACCTTGGTCATCATACTTATAACTTATATTATATATTCATGACTGATCCTCTACTCCCTTTTTAAGGTATATATGACCTCCTTATACTCCTCAAGGTGCTCTTTTATTCACTTTCACTCTCATTCCTCTTGCTTACATCAATAGGTCTATTACTCCTTATATAAATATAAGACTCTTACTTGTACATACCTTGGTTAGCCAAAAACCTTTCTACACTTGGATTACCATTAAAATGGGTCTAATAACCTATTTCATACATGAAACAACCACCACATAGGTTAGTTACCACTCATAAGTACCAAAACCACTATTAGGCCTAAAGGAGACCTATTGCAATAAGGCTTTCTCAAGGCACACATTTCACCTTGACCATCTTGGAACATATTTACCATTTAAAATGAATGAAACACTTCATACATAGTTCAATTAGACCCTTTATAATATCATCTTAGGTATCCAACACCATTTATATCATTTCATTCCTTGAACTACACAATTAGAACTACTTGTAATTAGGCCTTTTCACAAACTTTTATCACTCATTAATGATCTTTATCTTGTAAGAATCCATCAAGTATCAATATCTCTAGGTGAATACTTTACTTTACTTGTTATTAGTTTAGTGAGCTATTTAAACATAGGATATAGTTATAGTTACTATGTGATTATGCTTTATTGGGGGATTTAAAACCCTACTTAACATTGTTTATCCTGGTAAGAGATCACTTAATTAGGTCTAGAAGATCCCCATATTGGTCATATTACCAATTATCTAATGTATCCCTAATTTAAAGTGTAATTATGATCTATCTTCTCCAAGTTAGGAATTATTTATAGACATGATGCATTTTGATTTCATATATTCTAGTGAACTTGACATGAATCTAACCCTTGCAAGTTTTATTTCACATTTTTCATTATATTATCCTTTTATTTATTATTTTTTTATATTTACAATACTATGTCGATAGTGTTGGTATAATTTATAGCTTCTATGCATAGGTTTAACACACAATCACATCAATACAAATCTATTTTATTTGTGCATGTTTTTCATCAGGTAAAGGCTACTAGGTTGACCCTCTCAACACAATACACTTTCAGACTTTCAGATAGACTACTAGTTTGATCCTATCAACACAGTACACTTTCATAATTCCATAAAAATACTATGTTGACACTACTAGCATAGTATTCTTCATAGGTTTCAACAAATAGGGAACTACAAAACTTGTTCGACCCAATCAACATAGTTGGCAAAATTTTCAAGTATAATTCAAGGCACTTTAATAACAATATCACTTTCATCTACATCCTCCAACCCACCAAGGTTCCTTTCCCTCTTCCCATTTAATTTATATTACTGATTAAAGTTATATTTTTTTTATAGTTTTCAGTATTTAAAACTACTCCTATATAATAAATTAAGTCCACTCTATTGACCTAGTTATGTATTCAATCTTTTTATTAGAAGATTAGGTTGACATTGTCAACATAGTTCTTGAAAACACCCTTGATTCATTAGTATAGTAGTGAAAGTGTCAACTATGTAATATAATCTCTACATAAACTATCATCTAAATTAATATTGTACTATGTTTTAAAGTTGGAATTAACACTTATATGCTAGTAATTATCTCACACTTTTAGTTTCAAATTATTGCATGCTTAGAATAGATAATATAGTCTAATTAAGTGGTTTTTCAATATACCATTTAGTTTCACTAATTTATAATTTTTATCACACACTACCAAATCATATAATCTTAAAACACATTTAAACAATTGTCTACCAAAGGCTTGCATACTTATATTTCATCACCAAGGGGAAAGCCAACTTGGTTTTCTAGCCGAGTATAAAGACATGGTTAATGTTATATATTGGAAAATCACCTGACATCATTATCATTATAGTGTGTGAAGTGAAGGGGTAGGCCCCAATACCAATCCAGTACCATTATTAACATAAATCCCTTTTAGCCTCAACATCATAAAACCATCCATATATTAATTTTTAGTTCCTTACTTACATCTAACCCCTTATCACATCTAAAATCATATTATAATAATCTAAAATTTAGGATGACCACTTAGTTATCATTTACTTTACAATTTGATTGATTTTTCTTTACTCAATTATGTGTTATATTACAAAAAATTGTATTAGCTACCATTGGTTATATGTTTTGTGTTGTGTTCCTCAATTATATCATCTTCATTGACCCAATTTCTTATGTGTTTCTTTTTACTTATTTCTTTCAAAATTACTTGCACAAAAATTCTTGTTTTAGTACACTATCATTCTACTCAAAAACGTCTCTTACAAACTATTTGTTTCCCTTGACTGTAATACTATGTAGACCCTATCAACATAGTATTATTTTTTACTTCTCAAGATATATTACTAGGTTGACCTTCTCAATTCTATATTTTTTTTTGCCTATTTTATGTCCATTTTACAAAACTAGATCAACCATGTCGACTCTGTATCTATTTTCTCAAAATTTAGACCTTGTTTTTAGTACTATGTTGACCCAATTGAATTTATACTCTTATCTTCCTCTTTGTATTTCCTTGATTTTACATCACATTTGCCTTATCTATTCCTTACCCTTCATCATGAACTTATTATTTTAATATAAGACTAAGTTGAATTCAATTGATATGATGAGTCTTACCAACACTCATAGGGTCTGTCATAAGTAGATTAGGGCTCCTCTCTTAGATGAGAGTAATGTTCATATAACCACTTGCACAATGAACTATGGGACCAATCCTCATTCCTCTTTGCTTCCTAATCCTCACTTTTCACTTGAATATCAATCCAAATTAGAATATACCCTTGAAATGCTCTTCTTTTCTGTAAATTTCCTCAACATTGAGGAAATGATCCTTATACCATTTACAATATCATGATTAGTGGTCAAGTTAAACAAATTAATTCACCTTCTCCCATATTTTCACATGGATTTTGGGATTTTATTTTATTTTATTCTCAAACTTTACCCTCTATTTTGACCCTTTATCATACCGTGACTTCTTATTCTTTGGCTTATTCTACCTTCATGCCTAGTATATTGACTAACATTGCATGTTCTACATCTAGTGGGCCCCTTTGAAGACCCACTCTCCTTAATTATTCTACTAGTGCATCAATTGATACCCATGGTAATCATGCTTCTAGTGATTCCTTTTCTCATCCCTTCACTAGTCCATATTTTGCCACTTAATAAATTTTTTCCTATAGTGCCTCACATTCTAACAACTCTCTTCAAGATCCTACTAACACACATAGTGGTACCCAAGCCAAAAATTCTAATTATAATGCTTCAAACAATGCCAAAAATATAACTCAAACCCACCAACTTTTATTAAAAAATCTTAATCAAATGAATGTTTTTCAAGATAATAATGCAAATCAAATGATGCAAATGCAAAACCACCTTATCCATCTTCAAACCCACCCTCAACATATGCCATGGGTCATACATAATCAAAATGTTCCCTACCTCATCTTCAGGAATCCCATGGTAATCCCATCCCTCAACCTCATCTCGTCAAGAAGATAGTCAGATATCTTTGAAATGAGCCTCTTATATCTCAAACTGTTAATATCAACATAGGAGGTATCACCCCCACCATGTATTAGAATGGTTAAACTAATCCTAATATTCATCTAAAAACATTTTTAAATCTATATAAAGATTGGGTCAAATTAAATACCTTTGTCACTACCAAGCTATTATCCAAAACCGTCATGGTTGACTTTTTAGATTAGTACAACCAACTTAAAACTCATTATTTTACTAGTTTGGAATATTTAGTAAATACTCTTGTCCAAGAGTTCCAAACCAATTATCTTCCTAAAAATACCTTCGCCCATTTTATTAATTGTAAGTAAATTTAAAACAAAACTACTCAATCTTTTCTTAAAAGGTGGAAAACATTGTCTAACAAATGTGAACATAACATGGTCGATGATAACCATTTTCATATCTTTACCAATGATATTTTTACCAAGTTATAATATCAGGTCCACATTTTCTCTCCACATGCCTTAGAGGAGGCCATTGACCAATGAAAACATTAATATTTCCTTATGCATCAATTCAATCCATCCCAAACTTTCATGGGTACTTGTATCTTACTCAAGAATAATAATCATCATGCTACCAATGATGGTGTCATGGACTCTTATTATGTCATTCATACTATTTAAGTATTTATTACAAACCAATCTTTTGAACTAGCTCCCCCTTCTCCACAATTCACTAATCCTCATTTATATTCACCTAATAACATCAATATTCACAAATCTTTTTCCTCAGCCAAATTACTAAAATGTCTAATTAGGCCTCTCCCATGAGAACTTGACCCCACTCATCTTGTGAAATCTTGGTATGATCCCAATAAATTTTATTGGTTTCATGCTAGTTGTGGTCATTCTCATGATACTTTTAGGTAGCTTCATAGTTTGGCTATGGATTTTATTCTTGGTCCTAATTTTGACCATGATTCTATCATTTATAAATGCCAACAAACCTATGACATTTCAAATCCCATGAAAAAAATACTAAATTTCAATATTTCAATCAAGTTAATTATCATTTGGCCATCTATAAAGACCCTCTTCCAAATCACCAAGATAACCAAGATAATGCTACCCCTTCCACTAATAATGTTGAAAGTTTTATTGACCCAACCTCAGAAGAGAATGTGGTTAATATGACTAATATGTTAAGGGTTGTTGCTTTCATTGATCATCAACCTATATACACACCTATATTGTCTTTCACATTTCATGGTATCCAAGATTATTCTCCAACTCACTTAAATGAGTTGGGGCAAGATGACCTTATCACTTTTGATGAAAAAATCCCAACTCCTCCCTTGGATAACACTTCCCACAATATTTATACCATCCCTCCATCTTCTTTACCTAACACCAATGAGACCCAGGCATCTATCAACACTTATTCTCACACTTCTAAAAAGGAACTTACAGTAACTAGTTCATCTTATCAACATAATTTTCAACATTATTCTAAACCTCTTGCCTCTTATCAACATAAATTCCAATGTACTTTGACTCCTCCTTCAATAATATCCAACTCTTTATAACAATCTTATTATGGGTTATGATGAGGAGGTTACTACCTTAGAACTCACTAATATCCTATCCCAAATCCCATTTATTGATCTTATGAAAACATCTCTACATCATTAAAACCATCTAATGCAAAAAAAAATCAAATTAAACATCCCTCATCCTCCCCTAGGAGGATGTGAAGTAACCTTGTCTAGATCTAAAGATAACATATTAAAAAAATGCAAAGAAATTTCCATCTATATTGATAAAATAATGGACACTTATCTTTCCATCAAATTTCCCATCAATTCCATGATTAATGATGAGGTTCTACTTAGTGCAGATGATACTCCTCTATTCATTAGTGTCCATACTAGTGATATCCAAGTCAAGTGTGCCTTGATTGATGATGGTTATGGCATTTGTGTTGCCTCTCTTGATTTTATCAAAACCTTTGGATATTTTGAATGAAATCTCAAATACACATGAGGCACATGGAAAGGCTATGATTGAAGGAAAATTCCTCTTTTAAGTTGTGTGTGGCTTCCCATTACTATCCCACCTATCACCATTCATGTGAATGTGATGGCATTTAACTTTAGTCTATCATACAAGATTCTACTTGATAAGTCATGGACTCATTGTATAAGAGTATTTGATTCTTATACCTATCAATGCATTAAATTATCTCATAATGGATACATATATAGGATTTAGGGTGACACTAATCCTTATAATTTTTAATAATTTCAAGATCAAGGTACATTCAAGATTCATACTCTTGAACCTTTTCCTAGTGTTCCATTTCATGAGTCTCAATGATTCAACTTTCTCATCAATTCCTCACATGGTTACAATGGTCATCCTGAACTCATTGAGAATATTCCTCCTAACCAATTAGATTTTGATGATTATGAAATTGAAGAGATCAATCTCAATATTGAAATTTTTGATGTCTCACCTCATCTCATCTCTCAACATGCCTCTTCTTTGTAACCTCATTCTCATCAACCTCCTTATGATGACATCCTCATTATCTTAACTATAACTCAGAATTCCATTCATCATACCTCATCAGATGACAATGTCATCCCTACCTACATCATTTATCTACATACACCTAATTATTATGATGTTTATACCTTATATAATCCATTTTTAGGTCTTGTTTAGCCTCATGATGTTGAGATTATCTATTATCATTCCTCTTAGATTCAACATTTTAATGTATTTTCCCATATTCCATCATATATAATTCTTAATTTTATAATTTTTTCTCATTATCATATGGTAGAGATGGTAAAGACAACTCTATATTATAAATAACCTTGTAGGAGTATGCTTATGGATCATGCTATGACTAAGCCCTATCACTTTGTTAGGTACCATGATTCCTATAGCCTACTTATCCCTAAGATGCATATAATCCTCCTTAAGCCTTTTATATATCCTACCCCTCCCTTAGTATAGACTACTTTAGATCCCATTCCTTCCACTTTAGCTAAATCTATTCCTTCTTTTGATCCCATCATTCCTATCAAGCCTAGTCTAGTCCCTTCACCAGCACCACCTTCTCTTAGTAATGATTTGCTTCATTTACTGTAAATGGCTCCTTTTCCCACCAAATGGGTTGATGAGCCTTCCTAAACTCCTTATACTTATATTAAACCTCCTATTCTTATTACCTCTACTAGTCTTACTCATAGGCATATTTATTGCTTCTACAAGACTAAAACCATTCATCCACACATTGTTCTAAGCTGCAAAAATATATTAACACTTTTAATCCTACTACCCCTCATTCCTTAGATAAGGATAAACCTACCCTAAATATACTACATAAATATATTCCTAAGTATAGAGATGTATTATCTTTAGCATCAATGTGACACCCATCATTTTTATTTTTACCATATCTTTCAACATCATCTTAAAGAACACCTTCTAACTATTCCCACACCTTCTAATATTCCTCCCATAGGTCATTCCTATAGGAAGAACCCCCCTTATTCCCCCATGTTTCCACCTCCTATGGTTCCATAGCCTCCTATGGTCCCCTTTTCACCTCCAATTCCTCCATCCATGAATCCTTCACCCATGGACCTTACTTCACTTATTGATCCTTCTCCACCTATGAGTCCCTGGCCTATGGATCTTTCATCATCATTGATCACTTCATATGCTATAGATTACATTTTCATGAATTTTTATTAACATCCATTTATTTATATCCCTCCTTATCATGATCCATCAAAAATTCCTATATTTATTTTTGAGGAGATTAGACATGAAGTATTTTCCTAGTTTTCACTGAATATAGATGAGACATTAGTTGTAGTTCACATCCAATTTCATAGAGACTTATCATATATTTATTATAATGTGTGTGGGAAAATATATTAGTACTTATGATCACATGAATGGTGTTCTTATATTTGGATTAGACATGTGATTCAATTTTATCTATTTGTTATATCATTTGACATTGTGTCAAGTTCTTATTTATCTTACATGGTGATTTTAATTCCATACTTTATATATATTATAATCTCATTTATGTTTTCTTATGGATTTATTCCTTATTATTTCCTTCTTTTTCTTTTGGAGTTTCTTTTTTTGATTCCCTTGTTCTATTTTCATGATTTTTTTCTTTCTTATCTTTATACACATGTATAATTGTTGTTGTGACTTGGTTATCAAATCCTTGTTCCCTTTAGTCTTTCCTTCTCTACCAAATGATCATTTAGCAAAAAAAAATATAATTATATCTCTTATTACCAATCCACTATATATATCCTTTATTACCTTTATTCCCTTTCACAAACTAAGCATATACATGGATAAGACTTGAGATAATGTGTTGGTTCATTGTTAAGCCTAAGTGTCCTATTTAGTCTTATCTTGGGTCACTTAGTTTCCTTTATCCAAAGCCTAAAGCTCCTTCATGTGTATCACTCTCTCTCCCTCTCTCTTGTGATTGGTCAATCTAAGTCTGTATGGAGGAGGAATATTAAAATCCATAAAAAAAATTCAAAAGCCAAATCACTTAATGAAAGGTAATGATCCCAAAAAGAAACATTCAAAATTATTAACAATTTAATCACACTAAAAGATGTGATTTTAGTCACATATTCTTCTAGTCAAATCTCAAACACCATATTTGACCTCATGATAGAGTTGAGGTCCATTTGGGTATGGTAGGCTAGTAGTTCAAAAAAGGAGAATAAAAAAAACCTTTTAGTGCTACCTAATTTCTCACACAATTACCCACTATTAAAAGTAGACCAATGGATCTATAAGTGGCCCTGAGGAATGGGGAACACATTTCAATAAGGTAGGTCCATTTTAATTTTCTTGTAACAATTTACCTTCATGAGTTGATCTTAGTAGCATACTTATTTTCCTACACAACTTTGTGTCTATAGTGAATAGGTTTCTTTTGTATACTAATGGTCATTAGTCACTTAGTATGCCTCATGTATCCTAAGGTCCTTTCATAAGATGCCTATGTTATGATTTTTACATTCCCTTTTTCACTTCCTACAATCGTCATATTTCCTCTTGAGAATTTTTTTTTATTGATCACTCCCGCAGGGATTCCATTTGTGAGTTGCATTATAAGACCATGGATAGGACATATCCTTCCTTATAAATTACCATAATTCATATTCCTATTACCAACATCCCTTTTTACTATATTTTCACATTATTCCACGTCATTGGTGTTCCCTTTGTGAGTTCTAGTGTAAGACCATGGATAGGACTTAACCTTCCTCACAAAATTTTCTAATAATCCAAGTCACAACAAAATTACCTTTGTCAAATATGAGATAATATTTGATTGATTATGAATTTATACATAATTTACATGATTCCCATCTTAATTTAGTACGTTTTATGCTTATTTTAACACTCTATCACTTTTATCTTCTTATTTTTTTATCACATTTAAAAATCCAATTTTTTTTTAATTTTTCATACTTCCTAGCTTGAATTAGTGTGATAAATTTAAGATCAATTTTACCAAATTTTGTTTATATCTTATACTTTCCAATTTGATTTATTATGATTAATTAACTTAATTGATTTTTTTATACCATTTACTCTTCCAAGTTCTTTCCACTTTAGTACATTACTTTCATACTTCCCAAAGTGATCTAGTGTGATCTTATTTTAATTTTGTGTCAATATTTCTCTTGGTTTAAAAAATAAACTCTTTGACATCTTGTTTACCACCCTTTGGTTTCTTATACTTAGTCATTTTTCTTATTATTACATATTTTCCAATGTGATATAGTGTGTAGTATAATTATTTTTGATTAAATGTACTTAGCCAAAGTATTTCTCACTTGTTTATTTTTAACCATGCATGTGTCTTACATAATGATAAAAAATAAACCACAACACATATATTTCCTATAGCATATAAAACAAAAATTGTATACATGTGCTAAAAATAAATATATCCAAGCATCCACAACCAAAACCATCATATAAACACATAAGATCAATAGCTAATTTCCAAAACTCATATATATATATATATATATATATATATCATGTGTTTTTAATACATAGTATAATAATATACATCATTTTCTATCCCCATAGTTGAGATCTATCCTATCTATCTCATGGCTTAACCATGATACCCATAGATGCCTTGGATAGCCCTATCTAAATATTAAATTGTAAAAAGGTTGTCTAAGATAACAGACCAGCCACCTATTCTTTTAGGTTGGCCACCTACGTCTATACCCATGTTAGTTAGGTCATGGTATCTATATGTGAAACTCTCTCCTAAGGCAAGGCCTACCATGAATATGCTTCTCCCACTCCCACCCTTACTGGTGGATGTATCTCCTCCTTGTATGCCTATACTCACCTCATAACCTCTCTTACTAGTTTGAACTAGCTCCCTGGGGAAGATACTATTATAGGACCCTCTAGTGTTTTAGGGTCATATGGCATCAGTGCCTCATTAAAGATCTCATAGAGTGCTCCCATCACCTAGGATCCCCATCTAGTATCTTCCTCCATAAGATATAAAAAATTCAAACTAGATGGATATTACATCATCGATATATATCAAAATCTATCTATCTATACTTTATCTTTGAAAAAACTTAAGAAAATTTTAAACCATCTATTATTACCTATTCGAATGTCACCTACTACCACCTCCCCATTTACATGACCACCGAGCATGGTCTCTCTATTAGCCAATCCTCTAAGTACCTCATCCATGGGATGTCACCCAACCAATACAAATCTAAGTGTCACCATCAATGACCATCTCAATCTATGCATGACTGGTACCTCTATCAACTAACTCTATCCTAAGACACCTGATGGGTCATCTGGGATACCCACCCTCTTTGCTCTCTTTCGATGTCTATGTCTCTATAAATGGTGTGATTGAGGTGCTCATTATTCCTCCTATTATGGTACTAATTATGGTACCTCTAATACTCCATCCACATGTATCTCCTCTCTATCTATTGATGATCATGTTTGACGTATCTATTGTCTCTCATGCCATGATATAATCTTTGGTCTAATAATTGGTGGTCCTAATCCTCCTCTTCCCCTTGGCTCTCTCTCATATATAGCCCAAAATTTGGGAACCACTATTAGATTTTTTGGGTGAGGGAGTCCCATATATCCTAGTATACATACCACTAGATGTGGTACTATCTACTAAGTATAGTGGCCTATAATCTATGCCCATGCTAATGTTGGTGCCACTATCCTCAAACTTGGCCATAATATAACAATGTGCCCATATAGATGTCACATGATGTCTTCACACATGAATATATATAACACTAGAATGTAGAACATGAGCCACACTACCTAATCTTATCTCCACCTTTACACTGAAAATGATCATTAACCATATGGGGTAACATAGCTATTTGATACATTGAGAACCTCTCATATATCTAACAATTTAATAAAATAATCAACCCCATGGTCTTCTAACCTCTAGATAACATCCTATACATGTTATGCATAAGATACACCTAGATGATACAACCTAAATCATAAATTACCCCATGCTCCAAAATAGACTTGC
>JARHVA010001576.1:3212500-3301684 GCA_037957365.1 Torreya grandis
TTTACCACTTAGGCTCTTAAGACTAGGTCTATGAGAAGACCACTAAAGAAGAACATACCCCTTTGGATCACTCTAAGAGTAATGTGAATAAATCAACACCTTTATCACATGATCCAACACTTAATTTCATAACTTAAAAATCATACACATCCATATCATCATCATGCCTATACAAGGCATATCCATGCTCAACAACTAGTACACATCTTCTCACAAGCCTCAACTCACTCACTTCACTAGGATTCACTATTCATTCCTTTACCAAGAAAATACTAGGCTTTGTGAACACCTTATCCAAAAATACTTTATTCTTATGAACTTTTTCAATCAATGACATTATCACAACAAGCACTTAAACATAATCAACACTCTCTTTTAGATGATCTCTCATAGCAATACTAAGTAATCACTACTCATAAGTTTGTCATATCTCTCCATTTTTACAAGACCTTATGGAGAACTCAAGGACCTACTATATCATGCTAATCCATCATGATCACTTACAATAAAACTTCACAAGAACACATTTAGGACATCAATGACACTTAATTACATTTGACATCAATGTCTAAACACACCAATAGGAACATACCTCAATAGTTTAGCCAACACCCCATCGCATTCTAAAGTATTTCTTAATAAAATTAAAAATAATTTAGTACATTTAAAAAATGTGTGTTTTATCCTCACTAAAACAAGAAAATAAAAACAAGTGTCTTTTAACATTTATTCTTTATTTTGTTATTTTAAAACTACATGGTTGTAACATGATAACAATCATAGAGAAAAATAGAGTCACAACTTTGATCTTCCTCAATGGAACATTCACCAAGCCCTTTACCTCTCCTAAATCTATTAGGGATGGTCTCCCCCAATTTTACCTATAGGGTGACCTAACTTTGCCAATATATTGGATAATAATCTAATTTCCTTAAGTAGTTACCATACCACATGATCTATAATAATTCATAATTACCCTCAAGGACAGTACTCTCAATTTTTATATGGCATGCCACTAGAAACATTAGATGGATACACCATATACATGGTTTCCTCTTTCATAAACCCAAAACCACCAATAGGTTCCACTAACAATGTAACATAACCTTTAGATACCCAGCCACCAGTAGTATCTAGTATCCCTTTTTCAACCATTATTGAAACACAAAACATTACTATATCATAGCTTACATCTAATCAACCACCTTATCTCATGCTTTATAATTTAGTAGTCTCTATCTTTGAGACTCTCCCACCAATCCAAACACATGTAACACCCCACTCAACCACCACCATCCACAAAATAAGTCCCCCCAAGTAAAACTCTCTAATAAAAAATCCATTTAGCCATTTAATACCATATTCCATCATAACCCCTCATAAATATTTCAGCCTATCTCAATAAAAAAGCCTACCCTTACAATTCTTGAAGTATGTAGTTGTATCTCAACCAAACAATACCACTTCTACTGGTTATCCTATTTCATAACCACTCCCTAAACCTCTTCCTCCTTATAAAAATTTTCAATAGAATGGTTTAGGAGTTATTACTCAATGCAATGCCTAGCCTAACCTCATGTGCATCCTCATATATAGGATGGTAAACCTAGAATTTTTTGCCTTTGGGCAAAATAACATGCCTACATACAAATAATTTTTTAATGATCTTATTACCCTCATAATTGTAATAAAGACATATCCATCATAGTGAAAACTTCCCATGTTTATGAAGTTTCAAAATAAGGAAGACACACAATATCATATTAGGGTATTTAAGCATGTGTGTTACCTTATAGCCCATGGTGATTCCCTTTTTAAGGATCTTCACCATGTTGCTATCTAGACCAAATTTATATTGGTATTAATTTATTTATCAACATTCCCCATTTTCTTTGGATAATAAATTCACATTTTCTTATAACTCTTTTCTATTAATATCATAAGGAAAGTAAGCATCACTGACTTTTATGCCATTAGACAATTTGAAGATGAGTCCATTATGTATTTTGTAGCCAGGTGGTGAGGCCTTATAAATCAATTGATGTTTTCCCTTCCTCAAATTGAAGTTATAGTTTTATTTTCTAAGACATGAGTAATGAATATCTAATCCACATTCCAAGTTCAACCATTTAAAACCTTTGACAAGGTATTTACCATGGCCCATAAGCTATAAATATTAAATTTAGAAGAAGGAAAAGTTAAGTTATAGAATAATAATTTTAAACCTGATCCTTATAAAGGGACCAATAATCCTAAACCAAAAGGCACAACTAATTTTGTTATCCTAAAGTCATCTCCTTCATCAATATTAAACCAACCAATTTATTCTCATACAAAACCATAGATAAACTTAACATGATTTCCACCTAAGAAATACACACCCTTGAGAGAGTCTTACTCTACCATCTTGGAAAAACTATTAAAATCATAAGTTATCTATCTCCCTTCAATCATACTCATTGATAAATCTTGACTTAAACCTAATTAGTATAAAGAGAGTTACTTTTGTACCTACCATCACTACCTGGTCACGAGATCAATATATGTCCCTACTTCAAAATTTTGGTCTAGAACCTTATCGATCAAGGGGATTTGTAATCGATAATGCAAATTCTCCTCAAAACCAATCTCTTTATATCTTAAGAGAGTCACTACCAAATAGTCCATCCTCATCTAATTTTATACCAAAAAGTATGGGAGGCACCCTAGATCAAAAAGCCCACATAATAAACATTATTCACGATTAGCTTTTACTAGAATAAGTTGATAACACTCTTGAATCATCTTCCAAAGTAACAAGAATCATGGACCTCCTTGTAGGAGATTTTTTTGAACCATTTGAATTGTTAAAATCATTTCCACCATCTACTCAATATTCCCCAATATTATTATATGGGATCCTCCAAAATAAGGGTCACCTAAATGCACTAAAAATCACCCACAAAAATTGGAAGATAAAAAGGTTACTTCATCCATATAATATAAGCTCCTTGGTAAAATAAAGGGTAAATCCCTACAATACCCACCTATAATATTTGAACTCACCCAAACACCCAAAAAAGAGAACACTCATAAAATTACTCCTATAACCTCTAATCGAGCTCAAAAGGGGAAAATGATTATTCCCCAAGTTTAAACTAAGCCATCCATATTAGTACCCCATCCTTCATCTATACTAAAGATCAAAATTATATAGTCCTCTCTCAAGAGATAAAACTTCTCCCCATATTAATAACACCAATACCTCATATTCACCCCAAGAACTTTATTATCCCCAAAACTTATTTAAGATGCATCTACCACATATTAAAACCACTTATACAACCAACACAAAAAAATTAAAGTGAAAAATTAAAAAATATCCAAAAACTAATACCCCAAAAAATGATAAAACCTCACTAGGATCCTATTCCACCATTCTAGATCAACTTCTGCAAACTTCCCTTATCATGCTATAGCCTATAAATTTAGTTAATCCCCATATCCAAAAACTATCATGGTATATGGAGAACAACATATGCACTTATCATAAGATACCTGGACATGATATTGAGAGCTTCAATACTCTCAAAACTATAATCTAGAATTTATCAAATGAAGATGATCTCTTAATTAAACAACTTTTTCCTAATCCTTTCTTCAACCTAAACATTAGAAACATAACCATACCTAAGATTAACATAGTAAATAATCTAAACACTTTAAATTAAAAATTAAAAAAAAACATCTAAAAGTATGATTAATAGCCTCAACATTGTCCCTAATCAACCCTTTTCCAACTTACCATTAAGACCTTCAAACATGGATAACTTTGAAACTTTGACATGTCCTCGACTATTTCAAATTGATGTGATAAACATAGCCACATAGTCTCAAATATAAACCCCCAAAACCCAAAATCTAAATAAGGTCAAAGTTTCCATTACAAAAGCTCCTATCTCAACCACATAAATCTTCAAACCCTTTTCTCTAAAACCAAAAATCTCTATTATAGGGAAATCACAAAAGAACAATTCCTTAAAATTAATACATATATTAGTTTTGCAGTAATTCCATTAAACCCAAATTTATATATCATTATATGAACTCATTGATAATTCTCCAAAACATCATTAAGCCATTATAAAGACACTTCAGGTCATTCAAGTGAAACCTGATGAAACATAACCTTTGACATCATTTATTAAAACTTTGTAGATTGATTCATCTGTCACCTTTAATGATTCAAAAATAGTCCCATTACCATCTTACGTCTAGGATCCACCCCTATTTTTCAATTATCAAATCAATAAATCTGATATTTAAAAAGTTGTGATTAATAATGGGGCTAGCAAAAACATTATTTCCTAACACATGTTTAAGCAAATCCAACTTATGGAAATAATTATTACCCAATCTCTAGTCCTCTTGTTGTTTTTCAATGATACATTGGCTCCTAATTTAGTAACTTTTGTCATCCCTATTTGGATAGGTTATCATATCCTTTATGAGATATTTTATGTTATAGAGGATGATTTTTAATATGATATCCTCTTAGTACATCCTAAGATCCACACTATACATTACATTCCATCCACCTTATGATAATGCATCAAATATGAGCATCAGGGCCAAGTCCATATCATCTTGGATCATCCTCATCCATTAAAAACCTTCAAATTAACCTTTCAACCCAATGATTTTTTACTTCCTCTAGAAAACAAAACCCCATCACCATCATATAATGAATCATTGACTTGTTAAACATTCCCTTCATCGTGAATCCTTGATAAGGATTCCATTGACTATGTATCCCAATAACTCTCAATAAGAGAGTATCATTTATTAACACTTAAACACCCTTATTTGTTCTCAAGAGTATGGAAGCTTGAATAAATGGTTTGCCTAGCACCCTAACCTTATATATGTTATTTCCTTTAGTCCTTCTTTCTTATGTACACATTTTGTATATGGGGGGGTCATTGATATTCCTTATGTCTTTATATCCAATCTCATGCCAAAATATTATCCTTGAATTTATTATTGGAAAAGCCACATTTTTCTCAAATTTACTTATAATGATGAGCTTAGAAAGGCTTTGGCATGAGACATTATAAACAAGGACCACGTGATGTCATGCTAGTAAATGTTAGGAAACCCCATGAAAAACTAATTATTAGGTTTAATAAAATTCCTGAAGCCACTCCTAAATTCACCCCTTTATCCAATCTCAAAGAAATCATCATGTTTTTACCATCTAAAATTTTCTCAAAAATTAATGATGTCATTTCTATCCCACCCCCAATTTTTTTTAATAAACACTATTGGCCTAAGACCTCTCACATATCATAATGATAAAGAATCTAAATCCATTCCCCTTACCTACATCAATATGCTAGATTAATTTTCTTCTACCATTCCTATTATTCAATGTCAATATGATCATTATAACTTGAATTATTTAGGTGTAGATAACTCACACTTAACTCTATTTTGGATGAAATGTTTAGTCTTTTGAACAAAGCCACTATAGACATTAACATAAGGTATTAGTATCCTATGTATTATTAATGTTATTAAATCTTTAGACCCTCAGGGGCATCAATATTTCACCACATTCCTAGTAAACCATAGTGATTAAATTTCTTGGTCTTATAGTGACATGTCATGCATCGACCTTGTTATCATCATTGACAATATTATCACCATCCCTAAATCCAAACCAGTGAGGCCAAGACTATGGAAGATGTACCCCCATGTTGCACTCTTAGTCAAAGAATAAATGTAGTGTCTCTTATCTATTAATTTCATCTAGCTAATAGATTACCATCAATGGGTGTCTAATCTTGTCCCTATCACAAAGCTTATAATGGGACTCTATCTCTATAGCAATTTTAAAGACCTCAACCTTACTTGTCCTAAAGATAACTTTCATATTCCTAACATTGATCAAATAGTGGACTTGATAGCTAGCCATGAAATTTTATCCATTATGGATGGATTATTTAGATATAATCAAATCCTTATCACTCTAGAGGACCAACATAAGACTTATTTTATTACCCCTTGGGGGAATTTTTCATAAAAGTTTATGCCTTTTGGCCTAAATAATACAAGAGCCACTTATCAAAGAACTATGACTTATATTTTTCATGATATAATCAAAATAATTGTTAAATATTATATGGATGACCTTATCATCAATTCAAATCTCCAAAAATACCATCTCTCTATTCTTAAAATAATCTTTAACTGCTTAATCCAATTCTATGTCCATCTCAACTCCAAAAAGTGTGTTTTTTGGAGTCTTAACCAATAAGCTCCTAGTTTTTATCATATCCTTAATGGAATACAGGTATATCCCAGAAATATTATGTATTTTATATATATTACACCCCCATATAACCTTAATAAACTTCATATCCCTCAAAGGAAACTATAGTCTATTTATTATTCATATCCCAGCTATCTAATCAATGTCAACCATTCCATCACCTCTTAAGGAAATATGCCTATATTATTTGGGACTCTAATTTTCAAGAGTCATTTTAAGACATTATAAAATATCTCCTCTCCTTGCTAGTTATTATTTCTCTTAAGGATGGGTGACCTTTCTTTTTATACATTTTAGTCATTGTTCATTATTTGAGGGCTATGCTTGCCCATCATTATGAGCAACATAGAGAATAAGAATTTTATTACATAATCCATAATATCATTTAATATCAAACACAATATACAAATATAGATAAATTATTCTTGAATTTGGTCTTTATGGCTTCTAAGCTTCACCATTATTTTATTAAAGACAAAATGTATATTATCATGAACATTGATCCTCTTAAGTTTATGCATTTGAATCCTTACTAGAACTAGTGTATGGACAAATGGCTCGTGATTTTAGTCAAATTTGACTTGGAGTTTCTCTATAAAAATTTATTTAAAGGTTATATCATCTTTGATCAATTAGTTTAAGCACATATTATAGGTGGTCAACCATATAGTTCTAAATTTACAAATAAATCTATCGCTTCCACATCCCAAGGAGATCCTATCTATTAAATGAATTTATTATTTTATGGATCCAAATGTGATAGTGGAGGGGGATCTAGAATAATTTTAATACCTTTATATTTCAAGTTCAATTTTGACTACACTAATAACATAATAGAATATGAAGCCTTAATCATTGGTCTCAAAATTACCTTAACCCTAGGTGTTAAGTCACTTACTATATATTGGTGTTATAAGATGGTATTAAATAAAATCAATGATATGTATTGATGTAAAAATGACATCCTCCATAAATATAAAATCTTAGAAGATCAACTATTCAATACCTTTGATAATTATGCCATCCAAGCCACTCCTTGATCAACAAATAAATTCACAAATACCATGGCCTCCCTAGATTCTTTTATACCATCATCCTCTTAGGATTCCAATTTATTTTACTCATCCAAAATATCAACCAACCCTCTTATACCAGAACTAATATTCCTTCTATCCATAATGTGAAACAAAATCAATTAGATCTATGATACATGCAAACATTTGATTATTTATCTAAAGTCATTATCCCTTTTGATCTATCTAAAAATGGTAAACATGTTTTTTATAAACAAACCACCTATTATGTTGTGCTATGGGGTGTTTTGTATAATCAAGGATTTGATGGTCTTCTCCTTCAATGTCTCCATAATTGTGAGGCTACCCTCAAAATCAAAGAAATACATGATTGGTTATGTGTTAAGCACTTTAATAGCCTATATGTTACCAAGAAAATTATATGAATAGGTTATTTTTGGCCCAATCTAAATTGGGACTATTTTAAATATGTTAATAAATGCATAAAATGTCATCAAAATGCTAACCTATCACACATCCTTAGTCAGGAATTATATGTAACCAAATACTTTTGGCCATTTTATCAATGGCAGATGGACCTTATAGGATAAATTAATCCTAAATATTCCCAATGGAATGATTTTATCATTAATATTTCTAAATATATCACTAAGTGGGTGGAGGCTATTCCCCTTATTTAAACCAAAGTAGACAAAATTGTTGATTTTATTAACCATCATATTATTTATCACTTCAATGTTCCTCATACGAACATTATAGATAATGGAAAATATTTTAGAATTAATCAAGTTCAAAATTATTTTATTAATTTAATAGTAAGGTAGGTTTTTCTTCACCTTATTATTTGCAAGCCAACAGATAGGCTGAAACATCTAACAAAACCGTTGTCAAAATTCTAACCAAAGTAGTTAATGAGGCTAGAAAAAACTAGCATTTTCACATTCCTTTCACCTTATGGGCTTATCAAACAATCATTTTAACCCATAAGGGTGTTAACCCTTTATTTTTGGTCCATGGTACAAAATTTATCCTCCTTCTAGAAGTATAAATTCCTTCTCTTTGAATTTATCTTAAAGACATCATTTATGAGGATAATTATTGTTAAGAGTGATCATCACAACTTTAACTCTTAGATGAACATTGATATATGGCCCTAGATCATCTGAATGTGTATTAAGAAGGAATAGAGTGTGCATATAATCAGCATTTAAAAAAATAATGTTTAATATTGATGACCTTGTCCTTAAAGAAAATAAATATTTCATGAATATGGAAAGAAGTAAATGAGTAAAATTTTCTCCAAACTGGATTAGCCAATATATTATTACACATAAATATATAATTAGCACATATTTTTTACCCTCTATTGAATTAGAATGGCCTCTTAATGCTTTGTATATGTGTCCTTTCTAATATTAATAATATTTAACAAACTACAGTTAGCATAGGTTCTCCTCCTTTAGTTCAAAAATAAACTCTCACTTAAAAATATCTAATAATGATAAAGAATGTTGTGGATATCTAGTAACATACCTATGTTAACATTAAATATGAACACCCTAACTCTAGTCATATCATGTTCTAAATGGACAAGCTCTGTTTATAATAGGAAGGAGCCCTAAATCATTATTCATTGAAATCTCTCACCTAAAAAGATTATTTTAGGGATAGAACTATTGTCTTGTGTAGCTTTGTCTATAAAAATCAGCCTAGGTTACCTTAATTCAAATCAATAATCTAGGATTAAAAAACTCAAAGGGTAAAATTGTAGATTATTCCCTTGAAGTATAACTATTCATAAAAAGGTACAAAATCATAGACTACTCCCTTGAAGGACAACTGCACAAGATTATATCCTAAATTATAGACAACTCCCTCGAAGGATGGATATCTAAGTTAAAAATACATTATAAAAATTCCTACATTGATCAATATTTTATAAACATGCCTATAAAAGACCCTATAATTAAAATCCAAAGTATCCCAAGAAGGCTTCCCACATTGATTAACCTTCTCAAAAATTGTAGACATTCCACAATGATCAATTTACATGGAGGTCCTAAGGTTAGCCTTAAATCTCTAAAAAAAGATGAGACTTATATTCCAAAATTAATGAGATTCAACCTACATCATCTGCAAATAAAATCCATATCAATTCCCCTCTTAAACTAAAGTTTCATGATTTTGTTTGACATAGTGTTGTTAAGAGTATTTATTAATAGTAGATAAAGAATGCATGTGTAAATACAACAAGATATTTTTATCTAGTTAAGGTCCAATCCAGTACGGGGTGACATAAGACCTCCTATATTATTTATCGTAATCATTAATAAATAAATATAATAAAAATATCCATTGTTTAATATCATTATCTATCCACAAACCTCATAAAATTAAAATAATTAATCCTTATAACTTATCACATTATTATCATCCATAAAAACATAAATTAAAATGTAAAATACATCATTTTATATCACATTATAAATCACATAATAGAAATATAACCATGCAAAAAATTAAAATACATCACATAATCTAAATCCATAAATCACATGACATCATCATATAATATAACAAGAGAAATCACAATCATATAATGCATCACACAATAATGTTAACTCATAATTAAAAATTAGTAATCTCTCTCTCTCTCTCTCTCTATATATATATATATATATATATATATATATATATATATATATATATGAATCATGAATGCACATCATCTAAAATTTCATAATATAACAATATACAAAGTGTCTCTCTAGCTAGAATAATAAGTAAAATATAACTACTCAGTAAATTGAATATAACTCAGATGGATGCTCCCACTGACTCCACCCCCACCTCTAACCCTACCTCCATCCTCTCCCCTATCTCCCCCTCTATATCTACCATATTTTCCTTGTGTTACATTCCCCATACTAGTTGACTCACCCTAAGTCTATCATGATGATATGCCCTTTGTAGGTACATAAGTGGCATATCAGTGTACCTTTGGAAGCTACTCTAGTAAAATCCACTTATAGTATCAAAAATCTATAATATTATCATAATATCTATCTAGGATAACCATCCCTCCATACCCTATGCTTAGCCCTTCCCCTCTTGTACCTAAGTACCCTACAACTACCATAACACCTCCCTAAAGTTTTTCCCTCTCTACCTAATACCTATCATGATCTCATACTACTTGATCATATCTCTCTTTTAATATATATAAATAATTCTATAAGGAATCAAAGATACCTTGTGTCTCCTTTAGAGTCCCTTAAAGTGTAGTTACATGTCCTTATAGTGTGGTACACTGAGATCTCAATACATCTTGATCTACAATAATAACATATACATCATCTAACTCCTCATCCTTTTCCTCCTCCATCTCCACATATCCTCCCTCCTAGTTCATATGTACTACACTCTCCTATATGTCTCTTAGGTGGTCCCCCCACCACAATGAGTATGATAGGGTGAATCCTACATTTTCCACATATATAGTAGTTGGTTCCTACTCTAGATTAGCATAACAGACCTATGGAATCCCAATTACT
The DNA here is from genome assembly GCA_037957365.1 of Torreya grandis. NCBI lineage: Eukaryota > Viridiplantae > Streptophyta > Pinopsida > Cupressales > Taxaceae > Torreya > Torreya grandis. Next base: position 3,223,402 of record JARHVA010001576.1, read on the forward strand.
GTATCATCACATTTTTATAACTATAGTGCATAGATAATAATCTATACCAAGCCAAGTTATCTCTTCACCAAATCAAACTAAAATAACTCTTGGTGATATACTCTCCTCTCCCATAACCACCTATCCCATTAGCCCCCAGATAATTTTCCCTCCACTATAAGCCATGCCAAAAACCTCACATATGGTTTTTAGATCATATCTCCCTCTTGTATTTGATTTAGAACCCATTTATAATAAGCTAGACCATGTATTAATCCATCAATAAATGGCGTCAGTAGGTCTTCCTTCCACTGAATGATTAAAACACTAAAAGTTATTTGGTGCCATTGTGTCTATAGAGTGATAAGTGGGTAAACCACTCTCATATGTTCATAAGCACACCACTATAATAAAAGGTAACATCTAGTCTAAATATATGTTTCATCCTCCACCCACACAAATCCTTGTATACCTATGTTAAAAGGGTTGGGGCCCATGCAAACACTATGTAATGCTCCAACATGTCCACCATGATACCTATCAAGACCTAAAGAAATTAACCTCCCCCTTAATATATTAATGCATAGCAAGAGATGGCAATCATAATCATAGTCATAATTAAACACTCCTCTACATCCTCCTTGTATAATTTCTAAAAAATAAAACCTCCAATTGTAAAATTACTATCCATAGCATCTTCCTTATAAAGTCTTAGCAGTGTTATTGTATGCCTACTAGTACAATAACTACACCCTACACTAATAGCTATAATATATAGTAAATATCCTCCAAAGTCAACATAATATTCCTTTTTGGTAGCCATAAGGTCCCTATCACCATATCCCATTGATCTAAAAATACTACTAATTTACCCACATCAATGTGCACATAATTATAGTGGCATAGTGCTCTAAAACTAATAACATCAATGTGCTCCCAATATTCATCACTCATCAGGTCCCATAACCATTATAATAGGGGTGGTAATCAATCATACATCATTAGTAGAGTTTATGCCTATAATTGTAGGTCCTCCTTCATAATTGTATTTCTTATACTCCTAAGCTTACTTATATTTTAATTACCCTAAACCTAATTGATAAGGATCCTAAGGAATCAATGTCAATCTCTAAGGATCACCATCAATTTTATATTGATTGATATCAATCATAAGAGATCAATGTTTATTTGATAAAAATCAATGTCATTTCCTATCTATTTTTGTAGCAGTACTAAAATCTTAAATTAAATGTTAAAAATTCAAAAAAATTCAAAAAATCAACAAAAAGTAAAGCATGCCTCATCGTGTAATCTTCTATCCTCCTATGTCCATTCCTTCTAGCCTCCATCATTCATAAATATCAAATACATGTAAATGGGTGTCAAAGTTTTTACTCTCAGTACACATATTATCAATTGTAAATGACCTCCTAACATGTTATACTTACTATATATCTCCTGTTGATAGGCATTATTTCTATTATGATTAACACTAATTATGTGAAATCAATGTTGATCTATATGGATCAGTGTCAATTGGATCCAATTATCTTATTTTTTGCAATACTTGAATTTTTTTTATGTACCTCTAATCTTGATGAAAGGCCACGTAATTTATATTTATTACAACTATATATTTACTTGTTAACTTATATTACCAATTAGTAGGTATAGACCCCTTATTGGTCCCACAAACCTTAATAGGTCTATGCTTGTTCAAGACTATATCCCCTATAAATCCTAAGAGTGTAGTTGAACTTGAGAATAACTATATCTATGTAACACACATGTCACAAGCACACTAGATGCTTTGGTCAGCCTATCCTAGAATTAATTATCTTTAATTCCTTTTATTGTGCCCACTTATTCATGGCTATGGAAATCCATTACTTTTTTTTGGGAGAATTTCAATTATATATCCCATATCTTATTAGTGAAAAATTATGCTTTATTTCTACCCTCATAGCTTTAGCATTCACATTTATTATTTATATTATCCATATTTTGTCCATTTCCACATCATTTAAAACCCATCACCTACTTGTCATCCTTCATCAATTTCTAGTTTGAGGGGGAATACCTCCTCACATACACCTATGGAATTAGAACTATCTTACTTTTTATCTTATGATAGGTTATTATAAATTGTTCAACAAAAATGGGTGAATATAAGCACTAAGATTTTGCATAATAATATATGTGCTAATGTAGGTCTTAGGCCCCTTATATCATCCTAGACCCATTTCAACCCATGTAATTAGTTTTACCAATTAACATTTTCCCCTTACCCCATGTAATTAGTTTCATTAATTACTATTTTACTCACATAATTAATTTAACTACTAGTAACTAGATCTGCCAAATATACTAAAATACAATAAAAGTAAATGGTTTAAACTATATAAAAAATTCTTCACAATTTAAAATCCATATAATATATTAGATCACAATTTAACCCATGGTTGAAATGATTACAAATTTTGGTAAAAATAGACAAAAATTGGTACCAATGTCATGATCGACATTGATTTAGTAAAATTGATGTCAATTTAATCACAAACTTGCCTTGAGGAAAGGACTATTATTTTGATCTTGAATGTTAAATGAATACATTTGATATTACCACCAAATAATTATTTTCCTATTATGAAGCTACATTTCCATGTTAGCCCTTAAGCATCTGTGAAAAGATCAGAAGTCAACTTATCAACCTCATAATTATCACAAACTAGGAAAACTATTAAGGTACAAATATTTGATTGTATTTTAAGCAATATTGTCTTTCTATATTATATTTTATGCTCTTTTTTATCATCCTTATCATCCATAGACTATCCAAGACTATCCTATATCTCACCAAAATTGATGTTGATACATATAGTTGAAATTGATCATGAAGAATCATCATCAATTCTACTTTAAATATTCTTTGTTTTGAATCCAAAACATTTTTTAGTACCTCTAAATTAATCCTAATTATTTATTTCTTAAGCTATGGGTTTCGCTTATAGATGACATTTCCCAAAGTTTCACTTGAATTTATCACCACTAATGATTTACCAATTACTTTTGAGTTAGGAATCCACACAATTATATTTACCCCTACTATAGAGGCTATTTATTATTAGTTACAAATCATACATGATAATGAAGATTTTGTTGGATCCTATTGGCATGATCATTTTTCTAATCTCAATGAAATAGATGTATATTAATTTAATTTACTTCAATTTAATATCTCTATGATTATATGCATATTCTAATTTATTTTACTACTTTTATCCACTTAATTACTTCATAAAGTGGGATGGCATCCTTTTTAGGAATTTCATTACTTCCTAGGTCTAGTCTAGCACCAAGAAACCCACTAACATATCCTATTAATCATATATTTTACAAGTTTTCCTCATGTGTAGAGGTAGTCCTTATCTAAAATAGAGCTCCCAAATTTATTGGATCAATGATGCACAATATTCCAAATTATAGATAAACCTTAAAACCTTATATTCTAATTTGAGTTTTTAGTAGTCTATTTTATAAAGGAATGAATAAAATCTACTTAAATAATGCTTTTAATAAGTCATCAAAGTAATTTTATTATGCCAATTTGATATCAAGATTCACACCAAGCCAATCTAATCCTATCAAAGACATAAGTGGCCATTAGATAAGTTATACCAACATGGAAAATCATTGATAGAAATATCTAATTCTATAAATAAAGCATGAAAATCTACTATTACTAAAAGTGGACATCAATTTTGATAATGGAGGTAAAATTATTGTGTGTTTTTATCTCTATTTTATGATCTTGTTGATTATGTTATGCTCCCCCTAGTTATTATACAAGAGTTTTTATTTTTAGTGTATTTTTGATGAATGGATTTTTATTATCTTCATGAATAAGTAACTAATAAAAAAAATTGTGCTCTTCAGACTCCAAAGATACATAATGGTCATAACCAAGGGAAAACTAACCAATATAGCCAAGGAGGCCATGATTCCATTACACATAATTACAATCATGTTTTAGGACACATTTTAGGTAGTCATGTTTCCACCATTATAATTAACCCCTGACCAAATGTCAATAGACCAAGACCTTCACTGAACAATGCATATCATCCAAACAATGCTTACCAACCTCCTTCTAGTGGCAATATTTATTCAAACCATGTTCTAAATCAGGTTTGACGCTGCCCTAAAAATACCATTCTAGGCCCTATTACCTCCCCATCCAACTACCAAAGACCTATGCTAGATAAATATTACACAATCACAACTTGATGAGCTAAGATCACTATCAAAGGACTACAACAAAATACCATAAATGAGCCCATTCAAACCTCCATACCTATAAAAAATTAGACAACTAAAAAAACTAAAGGGAAGAACTATGATATTGTGGAGTAGATAAATAAAAACCTAAGAAAATATCCATCATGGATTTTTTTATGTACATCTATCATCTACAAATATATAATAAATGAGTACTTAATTCAATCCCTCATACATGATGACATCACACTAGATTAATTCTAATCCATGGTAAAACATTTGTCCCCTATTTAATGCCTTATCTTTGACCAAAGAGACATGTCATCCTTGGTCCCATAACATAATAATTGATTGTACATCGACGTTGATATAAAAAACCATAAGGTTAAACATGTCCTTGTAGATAATGGTTTGAGCCTCAACATTATGTCTCTAAAGTTGATAAAGCATTTTGGATACATAAAAATTGGCATGTATCTAGATAGAATTATTATCAAGACATATGATACCAAGCAATGGGAATCATAAGGTAATATCATATTATCAATGGTAATTGGGCCTTTGACCCATGGAACTCTATGCCATGTTTTAGTCATGAAATTATCTTAAAATTTGCTATTTTTGACCCTGGATTCATGAAATCAAGGCCATACCTTCCACATTTCATCAATGTATAAAATTTCCCCATTTAAGGATGGAAGTGACTATACCAATTGATCTCCAACACTATCAATATTTTAAATGTCTCAAGGCTGAGTAAAAGAGATATAACTATCATTTTAGCTTGAATCCTATGACCAAATATGATGAATAATTAGTTAATAAATTTAAATATATTGAACCAAGACCAAAAAACAATTACATTGACCTAGATAGACTAGCTTCTACCTCATATATAGCTCCACCAGATATTGCCAATAACTTTTACATATTTGACAATGGTATAGGAGAATGAAAGACCCATGACTCATTTGACATTACCAATTTTTTACAAAATATAGAAGCTTATGGGACACCCAAGGCCAAGGCTACTTATATAGAGTGGTGGACCAAGGGAAAATCATAGGTCATCAAACCCATTATTTCCAAATTGGCCTCTAGCCTAGAATATGACCACTTAGTTGAAGATGATTCATAGATTTATACTTATGAGTTAGTTGACTATTACCAGAGAACAAAATATCCTATTTCTAACTGAATTATTGATCACCTAGCTTAGGAATGGAGAGGCCTAGAAATACATCAACAAAGGATGATCAAGATGGTTTCAATGACCAAGTACAAAACAACCCATCACATTAGATTTAAATCACATAGAGATATTGCTATTTTCATTCAAGAACCATTGAATAGTGAAGAAGATGTCAACAATGATGTACATTCTAATTATATCATCTATGATGACCTTGCTAATATAAATTTATTTAATCCCCATTCTATTTGTATAATTAATCTTATTTATTGATAGTCTCCATTAACCCTTTATCACCCATAGTTGATATATTGGGACCAATAAGACTCAAAAATACCATTCAATGAGTTTAAAAATGATGAGGCCATATATAACTTTCTAGGATTGAGGAATCATATTCATCTAGGATTTCACAAATAAGGATTTTCTATTAGATTAGATCATGGTACATAGTTCAGAGAGTAAGTGAAATTCCTTAGACAAAGGTAAAAATAAAATTAAACATTGAGGTTTATTAGTGAAAACTTCTTTGAGGCACTTTGAGACCATTGTAAAACTAAATAAAAAGGCAAGTCTCTTAGTGAAAACCCATTTTAGGTGCCATTATATAAGGATGTTCATCTGTATTCACATGAGGCATATGATATCTATAAACTAAGGTCTATTTATGTATCTAATATCCATACCAAAGAGCGATAAGCTTTTTCACAAATTGTTCAAGAGTGCCCTAAAATATTTACTATGTGGTCTTTACTAGCATTAAGAGATTCTGATTCATCCTGCTTGGGAGAATTAAATAAGTTAGTATGGCCAGTGGACTTTGCCACTTCTAACCAATTTACCTCCTTACCAAGTATTTTAGAAGATGGTTTTACACCACTTTTAGAGGAAACTTTTGAGGTTAGCATTGGGAATCCATAGGACCAAAAGTGGATTAAACTAGGTGCATCCCTCACTAAGGAGGAGTGAGAAATTTTTACATCCCTTTTGAGGGTTTTTATTGACATATTTGCATAAGCCTATTCATATATGCTAGGTTTGGACCCCACTTTGGTTATACACCATATTTTTATACATCTTCATGCCAAACTAGTTAAGCAAAAGTTAAAAATAATGCATCCTCATATTATTGTGCTAGTAAAGGAAAAGTTGGAGAAACTCTTAGACATGATATACATTGACTACTCAAAATGGATTTATAACATTATACCAATGAGAAAGAAACTAGAAGGTATTAGGTTATAAACTAATTTCTAGTATATTTATAGATCCTACCCTAAGGATGACTTTCTTATGCCAAATATTGACATGATTTTTGTCTCAATAGATAGATATGAAATGATTTCTCTTAAGTATGTATTTTCAAGATATAACCAAATCATAATTTCACTAGAAAACTAGAACAAAATAATATTCACCAATCTATGGGGAATGTTTTATTATCAGGTAATGCTATTTGGGCTTAAGAATATAGAATATGCTTACCAATGATCCATGATAATGATTTTACATGATGTGATCATTGAATTACTAAGGACTATGTTGATGACATCTTGGATAAATAAAATACCATTGCTAACCATTTAGCCATATTATAAAGAATATTTGAGAGACTTTGAGAGTATAAGGCTATGTTAAATCCTAAGAAGTGTGTATTTGGCGTAACTTTTGGAAAAAATATAGGCTTCATTATCTCTCACAGAGGAATTAAATTTGATCTATCCAAAGTTTGAGCCATTATTTAAATGGCACTACTATCTACCTTAAAATCACTCTATATTTTTTAGGGTATGATCCAATTAATATGATGTTCATATCATAGTTGGCTAATAAATGCCACCCATTTACACACTTTATGAATAAGGGAATTAATTTCTCATGGAATGAGGAGTGCCAAAAAGCATTTACACATCTCAAGGAATATCTATCCAAGCCACATATTGTATTTCCACCTATGTAAAAGAATCCATTGTTAATTTACCTATCAGTGACTAAAAAATGCCTTGGGAACATTTTTGGCACAACATGATGAATTAGGTAAAGATCATGTCCTGTATTATATAAATAAAATAGTGGTTAAATATAGGCACAATTATAATTTGATCAAGAAAACCTCTTTATCAATGGTGTTTACAACCCAAATGTTGGGTCACTATATGCTAAACAATAAGACCATTGTTATTTCCAAAGTAGATCCTATTAAGTATTTATTTTCTAAAATAGTTTTGTAGAGCCACAAGTTAAAGTGGATCATGTTTTTAAGTGAGTTTGAAAGCAACTATGCCAATTAGAAGGCCATTAAGGTAAAAGTACTTGTAGAAGCTCCTTTTCGTCATAATAAACCCCTTACATTTAGATTTATAGATGAATCCATTATGACCATGGTAGAAGTATAAGTACCTTCTAAGATAGAATAATGGAAAATGTATTTTTATGGTTTACTCATAGCTTGTGGTTTAGGTGTTGTAATATTGTTTATAATGTTTCATGGGGATATTATTTCTAAGTCCTTTCTAGTTTTCCATATACCAATAATATGGCCAAATACAAATCACTCATTATAGGGATTTTCCAATTAGTATAGTGGAACATTCAAAATTTATTGGTTCATGGTGATTCATAGCTAATCATCAATTAGGTCACATACAATTACCAGATGAAAGATGAGAAGTTGGTACTATATTAAGACATGGATGACACTCTCAAATAGAAAATTTTAAATATTTATTTGGAATGGATACCAAGAGACAATAATAGAATAATTAATGCCATAGACACTATTGGTTCCATTATTTAAATTATAGATAGAACAAGGGATTATCAAATTCTTGTAGAACATATCCTAGTGTTAACACATAAACAAAAATTTATCGAGATTATTTGTGACATTATTGGTGCCACATCTCATTGGTATTCTAACATATATACCTATCTACAAGACCAAATTATTCCACCTGACCTTTCATGTAATAAATTAAAAAACCTTCATCCACCTCTCATTATATTTTACTTTGACCAACCATGTATCATAAAAGTTATGATAGAACTCTACTTCATTGTTTGCCTTTGATAAAATTCAAAATAGAATTGAGGGAAGTTTAAAAAGGAGTGTGTGTATCCCAAAATAGTGGGGAAATCTTAGCCAATAAATTACTACGTACTAGTTATTACTGGCCAACTATGGAAATAGTTGTAATTTCATATGTGAAGAGGTGTGTAAAGTGTTAGAAGTAGGATAATCTAATTCATGCTCCAAACAAGACATTCAAACAACTAATAACACCATGGCCATTTTTAATGTGGGGAATCAACCTCATAGGAAATATTAATCCTACATCTTCAAATGGACATAAACATGTCCTTACTACTAACAAATATTTCACTAAGTGGTTGGAAGCCATTCCCCTCACTTAAATCATGGGTAAGTAAATATACAAATTCATATTTAAACACCTCATTTGCCACTATGGTATCCCCCATGAAATTATATTTGATAATGGGGGATCATTTTTTTCGAAAATGTGAAAGAACTTTGTACTCAATACCATATCAAACAAAATTTCTCTACCACCTATTACCTATAAGTAAATGACCAAACTAAAAATTCTAACAAAATAATTTTTAATATTTTGAAGAAGATTGTCAATGATGCTAGTTATAATTGGAAAATGTAGTTGTTTAACACCCTCTAGGCATATTATACCACTTTATATGTTCTAATAGGATCTACCCCATATTCCCTTGTTTATGTTATTGAGGCCATTCTTCCTATCAAGATCAAGTTGTCTTCTCTCCATTTTTCATTGTAGCACATCATTGATGATGAGGACTATAGATAATATTGTTTCTAAGAGATATACTTACTAGATGGAAAGTGCATGGCCTCCTTGTATAACCTGTAGGCTAATCATAATATATTATGAGACTAATATAATTATTACATTAAGAATTGATAATTTGAGCTTGGTGACTTTGTGTTAAAATAAATTCATAAGAATGCGAATACCAAAACCAAGAAGGGAAAGTTACAACCTAAATTGTTAGGGACTTATGTAGTTATTTCTATGGTTATAATGCACATAAGATTTTAATTCTATAAGAAGATAAACTTAATGAATTAAAGAACATAATGCACCTCAGACATTTTTATGCTTGAGGGACTCACATTATTGCCTAGAAGGATAATTTAAGTTATGTCATATTATACTTTTTTCATTATACCATAATTTATACCATTCTACCATACCTTGGCCTAATTTCTATCTATTTATTTTTATGTGACCCCTACCTATAAAATTTGTCATTAGTTATGATCCATTTTTACTTCAGAGACACTTCATGGTTGATGATAGATTCAATTCTATAGTTATTTTAGATTCAAAAGTTTTAATGGTAGTATATGAAAGCAGTATGACCATGGTCCTATAAATTGCATCCTTTATTTTTTGTTACATTCTATATAATTATTCATGCTACTAATTATAACCACCTATGGTAAAATTAGTATCATTGAACCTTTCCATTATTTCCTAATTATAATCACCTTTGGGAAAATTAGGATTAGCCCCTTTATTATGCATTGACACTTTACATTGTCATTATTATTTCCATACCTTGTAATTTTCCTATACCTAAACTTGTTGGTATTTAGTCAGACTCCTTCTATATAGGTGGAACTATTTTGACTAGAGGTCCTATGAGACCATGTAGATAGTGCTCAATTTACATTTAGGTCATCTTAGTTACCCCTTTTCCATGCTCTCACTATTTTGTGAGCATCCTAAGCCACGATCTCACCATTTTATAAGTTTGGAATATGTTGTATCTTTTAATTATTTATTTAATTGAGATACCAAAAAAACCAAAAAATTATAAGTAATTCCCTACTTACAACACTATATAGATAACTACAGTGGATTGAGGTCCATTTGGACTATGTAGGCCATGCTCAGTGTTTTCATAGTTAAACTTAACCACCATTTTGTGACCATTTTTAAGCCTCACTCTCACATTTTTTTAAAAATTTGGACTATTTTTTATCTCATGATTCTTGATCTATTTGAGTTTCCTATAAAATTCAAAAATATTCAAATAATTTTAAAACCCATAAACATTTGAAAAGACCTAGGAAAATCCTAAAAATCACACAATTGTGAAAATTGGCTTAGAATTTACATGCAATATATAAATCCATAAAAATTTTATGGGATGGACTATTTTACCTATTAATCTTCATTTCTATATTGTTTAGTATTTTTCCTCCCATTTATAGGAGAACAACATCAGTTTGAGGTCCACACGATCTATGTAGTCAACACTTAGATACATGGGATATATAAGGTTAGCTCAGCCACCATCACTTCTATGACCACTTATTTTCCTTAAGGATTCTAGGTCTTATATATTTTTCTCAAGTAATCACTTATCCTTTAGCTTCCCCATCCTTATAGTTTGCTTATGCTCTCACCATTTTTCTAGTGGTTTTTATTTTAAATGCTCTCCTCATTTTATGAGCAACCTTATCCAATGCTCTCACCATTTTTTTAGCAACCTCAACCAATTATGTTACTATTTTGTGAACTCATTCTTATTCTAAGCCATATATATATTAAACATTATGAATTACCAATTCAGTTCATTAGTGGATACTCATCTCTTATCTTTTAGTATGGTATTAACCTAAACCATGATCTTGTACTTGTAGGAGTTCTTTATGTTGATTCCTTTATAATATTGAACATCGCCCCCACCCCCCTCTTTTCCAATGAACTCACCATTTTTATAGACCATTCCTATTTTCCTCTACAATTTAATCATGTTTTTATCATCAATTTTCTTCTATCCCAATATCCTATGAGAACTACATTTGGCCTAAATTTCATATTGGACCTAGCATCCATGAAACTATGTAGGTTGTGTCCACTTTCCTAATGCATATAAAGTCAGCTTGGCTACACCTTATTATTACTTCTATTCCCCCATTCATTTTGTTTCATTGTTTCCCTATAGCCTAGGGGTAATATTTTCCATCTTGGTTTTGTTGTTGATCCATATAGCCTAGGGGTCACTATTTTTCATCATAACCTTTATCATTGTCTCTTATATCCTATGGGAAACCTTACACCATTTTTTATTGTGTTTTTTACCTGTGTCTTTGCTACGTAGCTTAGGGGTCACCCTATCACTAGGAGTAACACCTCCATTACACATACATAGACAACTTGTATTTTTTTACTAAGTATGTGTTGTTTATTTGAGGTGTTTTGTTTATTTTGTTATTTGTTTGGTTTATTTTATTTTTTATATATATTTTTTTGTTGTTTGTTTTATTATCCATATTATTTGTTTCATTTATTTTATTTGTTTTAGTTTATTCTATTTTTTTGGTTTATTTATTTAGTTATTGTTTATTTATTTTTATTTGATTGTTGACTTTTTTCCTTTATATTTTAATATAAACTAAGTTTTCCATGCTTAGGGTATATATTGTCATTATGTTTGTTCATAATTATGATGCATAATATCATAAGCTACAACAAAAATTAGGCTAATAGAGACTAGTAGATCAATGCAATGGTAGTACTTCTCCTTGTTCACACCTGGAATATCCTAAACATCACCCAAATTATAACTAATTAAACCATAAATGAATATCAATCCCTAATAGTTCAGACATGCATCTCCATACTAGTGGTTACCCAAAATTCATACCTATCCTCTATACCAGTTCACTATCAATCCATTATTATGGGTTCATTACATGATATTTCTAGGCCCCATTATGGAAAATTGGTAGTTATACCCTTTTCCTTGATCAAATCAACTCACTTACCATTTTTTGTATCAAGGATAATAAGGATGAACATATCCATATTAGTAGGTACAACCTAATCATTCACATTGATCAATTCTTATTCTTCTATTTTTTCTCATTTTAGTTTCTAATAAATCCTAGGTGAACTAAATTAGCCTGAGGTATATTTGGACTATGTATGTAGAACATAGATACATGACATATCTCAAGTTATCTTGACTATAAATATCAACACCATTATTATTCCAATCATCTCTTTCATCACTTTGTTCATCCTCATATGACTAATTGGTTGTTACTTATTCATTATTTGAAAATTCATTTAACCATCATATATATGTTTATGCCTAATCTTATTCAATCTATGTAATAAGTTATACCCTTCATTGATGCTTACCAATCTTCCCTACTAGGGCACAATCAGTTTATCATGATGAAATTTAACCTACTAGGGAAAAATCATTATTTAATCCAAGTCATCAAAATGATTATAACTTCCATTGGGAAAATCATTATTTCGACCCATATACCTTGTTGAGGCACATACTTATATCATTTATTATAATTACATTTGGTGAAATAAAATCAATGTCTCAACCTATATTACTAATTATAACCACCTTTGGGTAAATTACTATTTTAATCAATGTGTGCAAGCATTAACTCAACTAGATTAATCTCAACCATGGGTTAAATTCATTATTATTCTTTCTTCTTTTAAGGGACCATCCATGATTTGTATGTGTCAGGCACTCCTTTGAGGGCACATCATAGGCTTCCCAAATTTTTTTTGGAGCATCATTCCTTAATCATTATCTTCTTTTTATTCTTATCAGTCTTTTTCATTATTTAAAAAGACATTATTGTGTCTATGTTTGAAAAAACTTCTCAAATAAGGGCAAAATATAGACACAATTTTGGAAAAATTTGTGCGTAAATTGGGATTTAGATTTATTTCTAGAAAATGACACAATTTAAGCTTATAAATCACCTTAATTACCCAAATTTGTCTATATAAGGGATTTAATTCCTCTAAAATGTGGTGAGGCTTGATTATGTCGAATACCCTATATGCACCAATAACCTAGTTAGGATTCAATCCTAGTCAGATTACAACCTATTAATTTGATGTTCTTGGCTTGTCAATTTATTAATGTAAAACATTTGAAAATAGTTTCCAAAATCCAAAAAACCTAAGTAATATTAATTAAAAATAAAATCTCAATTAACTTGCTTAAGTAAAGATTCTAATTTGAATTAGTGAATTTCATTTATTTAAAAATGATTTTTTAACCAAATATGAATTCAAAGGTCAAAGGATCTAATAAATTGATTTATCAATTCTTAATATTCAAAAAAGGTGAGTCATAACCTCACAAATATCTAAATTTAGTTGCCATGACTCATAAATATCTAAAAATGAGTTGTTAAGACTTCATGAGTGCTTTGACCCAACCCAGGGTTAGCTTAACTCAACCTAGGTTATTTTAGACTCAACCAAAGTTATAATTAAACCTAACCTCCCTAGGCTTATATTTACTTATAATACATATAAATACAAGTGCCCTCACTCTACCCAAACAAGCTTTTGTGTAAGGTTATTCTTCAGGAATGCCTTCAAGAAGTCATCAAAGTAATGTTATAATGTCAATTTGATACCAAGCTTCACACCAAGCCAAACCAAGCCTATAAATTCCATAAGTGTCCATTGGAAAAGTTCTAATAATATGGAGAAGCATTGATATAACTCTCTAATTATATAAACTAAACACACACATATACTATACCAACAAGTGCACATCAATTTTGACAAGGGAGGTAAAATTTTTGTGTGTTTCTATCTCCATTTTGTGATCTTATTTATTGTTTTATGCTCCCCCTATTTATTATACAAGAGTGCTTACTTTCACTATAATTTTATCCATGGATTTTATTATCTATATTAACAAGGAACTAATGAACATTTTTATGCTCTTTGAACTCCTAAGATACATCTAGGAATCTGTAAAATATGTATATGTCCAAAAATTATAAAGGATGATAATAAGTATGTTTATAACATTTTGAGTATCATAAAAGGTATTTTCATTAGAATAACATATGGTTAGACTAAGAGATAATCAATAGGCACATGATATAGTTGATGTGATACTTTTGGTAGTAGGAAGTTATAAGAACTGAAGGGTATAATAATTATAATTACTTGTCAATTATACAAGTGTGAGGTGCTATACAATTCAGATTTAGTGTCTACACTTATGTCTATCAATTATCACACATAATTTTAATTTATATAATTTTTGTGGCATATTTGATTATCACATGTTTTTAATATGCATTTGTGTTGTCTTAGATTATGTGTATTTGATGTAATGTAATTTTGACAGTCAATATTGAATATCATTTTTGATAGGTAATAATAAATAATTATAATCTAGTGTAATATATTACTAGACATTTTATTATAAAAAAATGAATAACTCTCTATTTTTTTTATTGTTGTGATATATTGTAAACTTATACTTTCCTTTGATATTTAGTCTCTCAATTTTACTTTGGTATCCATAATTATTTATATGGTGATTTAATTGTACATGTATTATATCAGTGTTTATCCTTGAGAACTTTTCCTTCTCTAGTTTCTATTCTAGGTAGAGCTCAATAGACCAATGATTCTACAATGGTAATATCCTAGGATAGATTAGTCATAGTAGAATGTGAATGACAATAACACCTTATCTTAGAAACATCATTTAAGTTTAATAAACCATTATTTTTTTGTGAGGAATTCCCTATGAAATATTGGTTATTTTTAAATGATTAGTAAAAGTAGATGGAGAATGGGAACTTGTTGATCGAGTGTCAATTTTTCTAAATGTTATAACCCTATATTCATAAGTTATGTAATATTTTTTTAATACATATAAATCATTTTACCTATGCCATTTAATATAGTGATAAATAAAAAATGACTTGCCATTAATATTCTCAACATGGTAAGGAGGATGATAATAATTAGGAAGAAAAGTGATTATCTTCCTGTCCAATAATGTCTGTAAAATATCATGTGGTTTTTTTTTAAAACTATAAAATCTATATCGTTGTCATTTATTATTATTAGGATTATTCACCATGGGTAACACTTTTTAAACTAATTATTTCCCTTTGTTCATAGCTTTCACTTGACTTTATTTGATTGGAAAGGAGGATGAATAACTACCTTAACTTCCTTATGTGTAAATTCTTCTTGTAGATTAATGTATTTATGTTCCTCTATTTTTAGGAGCCAATTTTGATTCTAAATCAAGAATATTATGACAAAGAGATTGAAATATATCAAAAGTGTCATAAAATAGATCCACTATGAGAGAATAAATGAGTCCCTTCCTAAATATGTATTTTAATTATAAACCTATTGGTTGATATATCAATTAGTGGATATAAGACTTGAATTACAAAATGTAATAAAAAATTATATTTTATTTTCCTTGGTGAAGAACAAAAAATATTTCATATGTAACTCTTCGTTTCTTATTATGAATGTACCATATTAAAAATGTTTATTCTAACTCTAGATATGTATGTAAATATTTATTGGGAAAGTAATTACACTAATCTAACACTTTTTTAGTTAATTTTTTTATAAAATTAAATATATATATATATATATATATATATATATATATATATATATATATATGTATATATATAACTATTATCATATTTTCCCATATAAGATTTAAAGTCTCTAAGATGTAAATAAGGATCACTACTTCCATAAAACATACATAATTTTGGCATGTGAAAATTTTGGGCTAATGGGACATTTAAATTTTAATGGGAAAATAGGTTTCTATATATGACATTAAAATCAACCCAAGTATGGTAATATTTAATTTCTAAGGTGATGTGTTATATTTTGTGTTATGAAGCACCTATAACATGCATTAACAAAATAACCTCTTTAGATGGTATGGTAATATTTTTAAGAGGTTTATTTAATTGTTGAATAGGCACACTATTGTAGATAGATGAAGGAGGTCTAGGTAAAAAGTATTTTACTGTAGGCATGGGTTGAGAATAATCCTCACATTTATGTGTAACTTCTTCTATAAATTCATATTTAGAATATTTATCATCACAAATCATTATATGATCATCACATTTTGTTTCAATAGCAAGCTCATTTGAATAAATAGTTTGACATTTTATTTTAAGAAAAGGTAATGAATTCACATATAAGTTTACATCATTTGAATTTTATAAAGGGGAAGAAATAATTTCACTTTATACACAATTTCTTTCCATTTATATATGTAGAGAAGGAGTCTCACATTATTCACATTGTTTTTCCATTTATAGAGATAAAATAGGGGTTTCACATTCATCATTTTTTTCCATACTAAATAGATACTAAGTATTTCACATTCATCACAATATTTTGACATTTATAGATAGGACTAAGTATTTCACATTAATCACATTATTTTTCCATTTCAAGAGATATAGTATGAATTTTAGATTCATCACATTATTTTTCCATTTCAAGGGATACATTAGAAATTTCACACTCATCACATTATTTTGTCATTTCAAAATATATATTAGTAATTTCACATTCTTTCACAATTTATACATAAGGTTAATGTTTTTCTATTTTATAATGATTAATGAGATGAAATGATGTGGAAATTTTATATATAATTAAGGTGTAATAGGAAGGGCATATTCACTTATTAACTCATAAGGTATGGTAGAATCATGCACATGTTCCTTAGTATCTTCCTTATCTTATTTTTGTATATAATTTTAAAAATAAGGAATAAAGGAAATAGGAGAAGGAGGTTATTTTATTTCTTCCTTAATTGGATCATTTTATTGTTCACTAATATAATCACTATTATACGACACCTCTTATTTGTTATCATTATAATTAAATCCATAATCAACATCATAACCTACCCCTTTAATATGTATTCTTCATGCATATAATTTGAATTATTAATTACACGTGTTTAGTTATTGGCCCATTCATTATCATACATAAGGAATAAAGTTTTGATCAAATATAAATTCCATGAGATGATAATAACTAGGTATTTTGACTGATTAACCATTTTTTATTTATTAGGCATTAAATAATTTATTATAAAATAAATAAAAATTATTACCATTAAATGAATAATCATGAAATTAGAAAATCATACTTGAAACCCTATGAAGGATGAATCCATAAAGGAGGACTTAGGGGTTTTGTAATTTTACACACACACACACACACACACACACACACACACACACACACACACACACACACACACACACACACACACACACACACACACACACACACACACACACACACACACACACACACACACACAAAGATTGTGTGTGTGTGCACATGCAAGTGCATGTGTGTGCATGTGTGCATGCATGTGCGTGTGTGCATACGTGTGTGTGTGTGTGAGTGCATGCACGTGTGTTTGTGCATGTGTGTGTGTGTGTGTGTGCATGTGCATGTGTGTGTGTGAGAGAGTGCATGTGTGTGTGTGTGTGTGTGTGTGTGTGTGTGTGTGTGTGTGTGTGTGTGTGTGTGTGTGTGTGTGTGTGTGTGTGTGTGTGTGTGTGTGTAACTTTAAATTAAACATATAGTTTTAAAAAAATATTTTGAAACATGCCCAAATAATGTTCATCTAATGAAACATTCCCAAAATTAATCGTTAAGGGACATTGGTTATTTCCACTATTTTTAGTTAGTATCAATATTTAATACTCAATATAAATATTAGAACTAACTTATGTTTAACAAACTCAAATGGTGACCAAGTGAGACAAATATATTTGTAATCTCTCATGTGAAAATGGTTACAATAGAAAAATGGGGTCACATAGCCAAGTATAATTATTAAATACAAATATGAAAATAAATATAAATGTGCCATTAAGTGGTTGATTAATAGTTTGATATTTACACATGCAAAGTTGTTAAAATATATAATGAAATAAGGATTGTATTAAATCTGGGTATCTATAAAATATAGTTTCTATTATATTATAACAACCTCTAAGAATCATGTCAACTCAACTTAGCAATCTCTCTAGGCCAATGATATAATATCTCAATTAACAAATCACCGAGCATAATAATTAATGTACTAAAGCATCCTTGCCCAAAAATAGATCAAATCTACCAAAGGGTGGGTCATGTCTAAGAAATAATTTTAAAATTAGTTTATTTTTATTTGGTTTTTAGGATATGAAAACATTTTAAGTATATTCTACTTATAGTCAGTTATCACTTAATGGTAAGAGCATGCAAAAAGGTAAAGACTTATTTATTTATGTTAGGGACCAAGATCATTTTAATTTCCTTCATTCCCCATTATTACTTTTATATTTCATATCTCATATCATAATGAATAAAATGATCCAAGCACATTAGAACCATAAGGGTAACAATAAGATTTAATTTAAGATCTTAATAGCTACATAAATTACCAAATTTTATAAGAAATTCTAATTTCCAATTAGCTATATTAGATAAGGAGGACGTTGATAATTTGATATATAATATTTCCCTAAACCCTTCACTTAGATATAATATGAAGACTAGGGATTATTTTATATACTTTTCCCAAATCCTATTTAAAAAATCTAGTAGGACTTTAAATGTTAGTACCAATGACCAAATACTAACCAAACAATCCATTATGAAGAATTTTGATGTTAGTCCCAATGCCAAAACTATACTCAAACAATCCATTAGGAGGAATTTATATAAAAACCACCATGCCAAAAACTAATCAAGTTCAAAAAATAATTACTCATGAGACCTATCTATCTTAGTTTTTAAAGGGTTAATATAAAACCATAACTAATAGTACAAACCAAGGAATGTCTAATATCAAGATAAAACCCACATCTATCACTCCCTATATTTGGTAGGGAGTTCATATGATAATAACAACATAAAATAAGTATAATGTTCACACCATTATTACATCCTTCTAAGATGAAAAAAATAAAAAAATATCACTCTGATCTTTTTGAACAAGTTTTGTAGCTTATCCTAAGATTTTTCCATATGATAATAGTAAACAAATAATTCTCACCTACTACTTACACACTTTCACTATTAAAATTGGTTCAAATCTGACAAAATAAAAGAGCCAAATAGTAGATGAAATAATTTGAACATAATAGTATATTATTATATTTTGTTCTTTATATTAATTCATACATGAATATTACAAATATATAGGAAATTTATTCCTATAAATTGGGAGATAAAATCTCCACCAATATCTCTCTCATCCCTATAATAACTCAAACTAACAAACTAACTATAAAAAAATATATTGTTATCACAATATATTTGAATAACCAATCTAATAACTAACTCACCAATATATTATTTACATCTTAGTAAATACTCATGTAAAAGTTAATGTAATAAACTAATCCCTAACATTCCCCCCTTAGTTTTTACATGGTGCAAAAACATTCACACTCTCACCTACAGTATGCTCACTCCTATGACACCCTCTTTTTGGCTCATGACCTTGATAAAAAGAAAGGCTCACTCCTTCCATGGTAATAATTAGGTTTACCACAAACATTGACATGAATAGGACCCATCAATTATTCGCATCCAATGGTTTTTTGGATCTTACCACAAACCTTTTCAAGATCCATGAACTAACATGAATTAATGTTGTTATCCTTTCACTATGTCCTCACATTACATAATTATGTTTAGAATTACACACATATTACATTAATTGAATATGCATGCACTTCTAATCTTATTTTCAAATATACATTAGAAATTTCAAAAAAAAATGCTACATATGTCAGCAAATCTTCTTGGGCCCCATCATCAGTGACTGATGATAGGCTCTAGAACTTCCAACCTTTGTTTAATTAGAAAACATGTCAATGAATCATAAATACATATTTATTTGAAGGGAATAAAGTCCCTCCACAAGATTGATACTTTTGACATTTGACTCAGGACATTGCGGTCACCTAAAAATGCATCTGTATATGAGATATTTTGACTTTGATAGTTTTGACACATTATTTTGAAATTTTAATAACACATGACATAGAGCCCAAAATAACACCTAAAATGAGACTCTACCCTAGAAATATTTAAAATTATATGTTGACTCAATAGACTAAAGAGATACGTTAACAATACTCTTATAGTGACATAATACATTAATCAACCTAAATAATTGAATATACCCTAGATGGTAATAAAATGACTCTAGTAATAGTAAATTAATATTTAATTACTTTATGACCACCTAAAAACAAATGAACTTACACTACCTAAAGATATAAATTTAAATAACTTATAAATCTAAAACTCTTAACTACCTGAATATAATGGGTTTAAACCCTAAAACCATATGTTTTGTCAAAAAATAATAGAAACCAAGATTTGTTTCACCATTGGATATCTCAAAAAACTCAATGGATAGTTTGTGAATGTGGTCTTAATTTTAGGTGACATATACTATTGCATACAAGCCCCTTCAAGATACACAATACATGAAATAAAGATGACTGGAGAATGTGTTAACCAAGTTAAAAATTATTGAAGATATAATGGCAAGAATTAAATATAATGATATTAGTGAGTCAAAAATATCAAAAATAGATTCATGCAATTTGATGTGTTTGATCTTGGTGAATTTTGAGCTCAAATAAGTCTGTAACTATAATAATGAAGAGTGGTGAGTCTGAATCACCATGAGATGAGTGTTGAGGGATAGGCATTGCCAATCTAGGACCTATATATAACAATGCAAATCTAAGCCGGTGTGTTAGTATAAAATTAAATCTAACATGATGACAAGGAAAATAATGGATCCTAGTTAAGCCGTTGAACTATATTTTTTTAATGAAACTTAGTCTCTAAACAAGATAAATATATATTAATCATTCACTCTATGTGGATCATAATCTTATATCTTCACTCTATTTTCTTATTCCTTAGTGTATTCATGCTCAAAACCCCAAAATAAAGATCCAAATAAACACCAGATAATCCATAATTAATTTATCTCACAAAATAATAGATCTAAACTTTTAGAAAAAAATATTCTACATTCCTACAAGTTATCATAGGGCTCATTAATCAAGGCAAAAATAAAATCAAGCACTAACCCTATTTTCCTTCTTTATACCATTGGAACCATATGCTCTAATACTAGATATTAAAACTAGTTTAGATTTGATAGACTAAAATAGCTAAACACTAGATGAAATAATTTAAATGTAATAATATACTATTATATTTTATTCTATATAATATTTCATAGAGGAATATTGCAAATATATAGGAAAGTTATTACTATAATTGGGGAGATACAATCTCCACCAATATCTCTCTCACCCCTATAATAACCCACATTAACAAACTGACTATAAATGAATATATTATTATCACAATATATTTGAATAGCCAATCTAACACTAACTCACTAATACAATATATACCTTTTCGTAAATACTCATGTAGAATTTAATGTAACAAACTAATCCCTAACATTCACAAGTTCAAATATAAAAATGTCTCTTCAAAAAATGTTTAACAATTTTTAAATCTACCAATGTAAAAAAGGAGTACAATTATAAATTACTAAGCATCCCAATTCAATCCCAAAATGATAATTAATGTAAAAGGCTAATAAACCAATTAGATGTAAAATAATTATTAAGCTGAAAAATAGATAAATGTCATAATCCAATTAAAAATAAAGATAAGAAATAAAATTAGGAGATCCAATTTTTTTAATAAAATAATAATGGCTAAACAACCTCAAATCTAGTAATAAGAAAATTCCACATAAAGGTGATAATAAATCAAATTAGAAGTCCCTATCAATAATTTAAATATTATTGAAGTATGCCACATGAAGGTAAAAATTCACAATTTCAAATAAAATATTACTAAATAATTTGGCTATATAAGGTCACTATGGAGCATGGAGCTATAGCATCAAAAATCTAGAGATATAATTATTCAATACCATTGTGTGGTATGAATTATTCATAATAACTCCAAGTTACAAAGATTACCACACACTTAACAACATGTAAGTGATATATTTCACATCATGTTTCTCTTAATATGTAAAGGTTAAATCTTATGGAATAATAATGGTATTTCAACTACACAACCTCTCCATTTAAAATGAAGCAAGGAATCAATCCAAACCTGGATGAGGAATGTAGAAGAATCATTGAAAAAGGTACATGGATTTGATCATTTAAAATATTTCATTTATCATCATATAAAATATAAATCCAATCAAAGGACTTAGGTTATTTTCACTTGATAATGAAATAATATAAACCTTCACTAAGTTTGTTATATTCTATCGCAAAAAAATCTATTCCCTTATGCTGAAGGGATGGATTGAATATGAATCCCCAATTAATTAACCATTATATAGTATAATCTAGGAACATCAAACACCACACACCTTCATGATGATGAGTATGCCAACCACTCAAAACTAGTACTAATTTATGATGGGTATACAAGGATCCCTTCATATGAATGTAACATGTTTGAGGCATAATATTTTTGTTAAATAGGTGCACACTTTCCTAGGTGAGAAAAATATTATACTCATACATTACCCACTAGATTTTATGCTAGTAACCCTTGTAATTTTACTTCAATATAAATGGTAGAATCATCACCAAGGATGTTTTATCTAAGGTTATTTAGAATATTATAGGATCTTTGTTCATGAAACTTATGAAATACATTGGGGGTACTATAATACTCAATAAGGTACACATCATTTACTCATAATACTCATTAGATGAAATTCAACTACTAATTCTATCAAAAGAACAAGTTTTTCATAAGGAAACACATTCATAATAATAAGCCCCCTATAAAAAGGGTCCTCAAATACATCTAAAAATTACAATGTTCATGTGTCATATTATATATAGTTACCTTAAATTTAACCTCTCCAAAAAGACTAGGTCTAACCTATAATAAAATTATTATGGGAATTTTAAGCAACTCATATGTTAATAAATGAAAACCTCACAAAAAATGGGAAATACATCACAAAAGGAGTCAAGGTACAAGTGACAATCATAGTTAAGTCTAAAAGTAACACCACTAAGGAATCATGAATGTGTAACACATGTACTCCTCATCAATCCATACTTAAGGATGACCCAAAAATACCATCCCATGCAAGGGTTTGGTATGGTTTTAACATGAGACATGAATATCCTTAAGGAAATATAATAGTTTACAAATAAAGTCTTAAATGCCATAATAATTGCATTCATTGGTATAATACATACTATCTACAGTAGTAATGGTAGACAAAAAATACATTCCCAAACTAACAAATCCATAATTGATGATGCTCGTAGTATCATTTACACCTTCAAGGAGTCATCTATCACCCCAATATTCTATGAGGGAAACATTTAAGTAGAGTGTTTACCTAACTATGGGATTGCAAGTGAAAGAATGGCCACATGTGATGATGTCAACTCAATACCAACCCATCTTTTAAATATAATTACCAATGATGACGTGATCAAGTATTAAATGCACTATGAACATATATCATGTGGGAATTTTAACATAGGGCTTTGAAAACTTCCCCCTCATAATTTTATAATTAGTGTATCAAGGAATTTAGATCTTACACCTAGAACATTAATAACTGATCCAAAGGATTTCCCACTAAAGATTTCAATAAATAATGGAAATATTTAATTATTGTTGCGAATGTAGGTGGGGCATTATTTGGCCAATAATGCCACACCTCCACCCACAACATTTATAATTAATTTTGAAAAATTACTACCAATAAAATATATTTTAATATATTTATTATTTATTAATAAATATATTTCTATTAAATTATTTAATTAAATATTTATATAATTTTAATATATATATATATATATATTAAAAATTAATAAATATGTTTTAATATATTTTTTAATTAAATATTCATTCATTAAAAAAAAACAAAAGAAAATAAAATAAAAATAAAGAAAATCCATACCATTCTTTATTAAAGTCTTTGTTAAAAAGAATTTAAGTGCACATATGTCATTTTAATGACATAAAATTCTAATGCCAAAGTGGAAATGTGGGGAATATTCTTTAAAGAAGTTAAATCCATTAAGTATGGCGTCAAACTTGTTTAATACACGAGTTTCCATATGGCATGGCAATTACATGATTAATGCATGATTAACTAAAACTAAGTATTTATTTTATTACATTAAAATCTTCAATTAATCAAGATTTGTAAGTCTTATCTATGGTGTTGACTTTGAAAAAGGATAGGTGTGGTTATTCAACTTAAAGTTAGCTTGGTAATCTTTAATTATCCAAAAGTGATATCTTGATTCTTTATAATCTTGAATTAATCAAGAAATGTAAATCTTGATCATGATTTTGATCATTATATGTAATTGGTGCTTTGGTTTGGTAATTTATTTTTTAAATATTCTCAAAGATTCTGAAGGTAAAGGGTTTTTAGCTAGCAACGATTATTTCAAAGATTATGTGGGGAAGTTTAATTATTTGCTATTGATGATAGTGTGGATCAATTTTGGTGCTAATTCTATGTCATTATCCATGATTAGCTATATGCCAATAATGTGGAAATTCATTTTGGGATATTTGGTTTTGATCAATTATAGAGTAATACCAAATACATGTAGCAGGAAATCCTAGAGAGCCAATGCCATGCTGTTGAAATGGGAAAAATCCCAATTTAGGGAAATTGTTAGTACCCCAAGGAAATTTGTTATTACCTAACCAACATTATTGTTGAGAAATATAGATATAACTTCAAGGTTATTTTTTGAAGGAGGTAACAGGATTTTGGTAGAGAAGTAGTGGATTTTCATAGAGGAAATTGTAGATAGAGATATCTAAATATAGAGGTAATAAAACCTTTGAGAGGTTTATTTTATTACATAGATAGATATCTAGTATGGAAATAATTATTTACTAATGGAGATTATTTGCAATTAGTCTCAAAAAGTTTTAATAAGATCATAACACTCATAGGGTGGACCCGAGGATGTAGCCATTTGGTGGACCCCATATATAATCTTCTATGTCATATTTTGTTTTAATTTCCTCTCTGTGATCAGAAATCCTTT
This sequence comes from Torreya grandis, assembly GCA_037957365.1. Lineage (NCBI taxonomy): Eukaryota > Viridiplantae > Streptophyta > Pinopsida > Cupressales > Taxaceae > Torreya > Torreya grandis. Next base: position 3,248,850 of record JARHVA010001576.1, read on the forward strand.
CAATTTCCTTTATTAAAATTACAAAAGTTTTGTAATTTAATTTTTGGATTTATTAAAAGGGGAAATTGGAAATTAATAGGCTATAGAATGAATTTGATGCAAAGGATTCAGAATGAATTGAGTGTGTATAAAATATATAACTATAAATTTTATCTTAATGGGACCTTATAGAGTTATGAGGTCTCTTATACAAAAATGGATTTTTTGGGGTCATATCAAGTGAATTAAGCTCTAAGTTAATGGTACAAGTCTAGGTTATCCATTTTTAAATTTAGCATTAATTTTTTATTTCAAATAAATAACACCATTTAGATTTGGTTGAGGGAAATGAGACTCCTTGAGCTATTGTATCCTAATATACCCTTGGTAGAGTTAATAAATGGAAGGATCATGGGGAGCACAAACCTATATAGAGACTATGTCATTACGAATGATTACACAGCTTTCCACATGTTAATATGATATTAGTGGGCTTGATGATTAATATGCTAACTAGATGTAATAGGGAAACTTATGTCTTGATAGTTCTATCTACCTGATTAGACACTTGGATTCACCAAATATAATGGAATTTTATCATTATATTAGGATTGAAAATCTATAATATGTTCTAACCTTCTTGGGGTATTTTGGTAGCTTATACCACCTAATACTATGAAGGTACACATAGATCTTTTCTAATGGCTTGGGATCTTAGGGCTCCAATAGATTTGAGGCCATGATAATGGTAGGAAAAATGTGGAACTTCATCTTTAGATTAGGCTCCCAAGGGTTTGATAGATCTAAAACCATGGGACTAACAAGAAATATTATGTGTCTCCTCATTGACATGGGCTCCTAAGGTTCTGATAACTCTAATAACATAAAACTGGTAGGAAATATGTGGTGCCTCCTCAGTAGAATGGGCTCCATTGCTTTGACAACTATAACATCAAGGGACTGGTAAGAAACACATGAAACCTCATCATTAACTTAGGCTCTTAGGTTTTTGATAATTCTAACACTATGAGACTAGGAGGAAACATGCAGTGTATCCTCATTAGCATGGGATCTTGGGGGCCTAATAGCTTTGACACCAAGTAAATATAAGGAAACATGTGTCAAATCCTCATTGGTATGGGTTACTGGGGATTTGATAACTCTAACACCATGATATTATTAGGAAACACATTGTGTATAGTGCTTTGTAGGATTGTTGTCCCCTATATTACCACTTACTATCTATAAAACTTTCTCCTACGTACTTCCCTAAACATTGCCTCCTCTCTTTCACTCTCCAGTAATATTTTCACTACCTTATTTATCCCATTCATATGCCAAAAAAAATTTATATGGTTTTCATTAAATTTTCATCCCTATTGACTTTGTATTCAAATAGTTAGAATCATGTTATGGGTCTATGCTGACCTAGACTAAGACCTAACTTTATTTAAGAAAATAACTATATAGAGTCAATTGGGGTGACCCTATTAGCTAAAATTTTAGAAAGGTTAAGGGTTAGATTCATCTATATATACACATTCATTTTTCCATTTCTTAGAGAGAGACATGACTTAATTATTCATTTTCACTTCTTTACAATATGTTATTCTACCATTCTACTTGAGGATATATTGCTTAGGGTTTATACTTGGAGAAGAATCTTATCTTGAGGAAAATTCTTGGATGTTTTGGCCTTTCTTAATGATCCTTACAAACCACAACAACTTCTTGTAGAGAAACTTTGGCCAAGGGAGAGATTGAGTCTTGATGGGTTCATCTTCAAGGTAAGTATCTCTAACTTTACTCCTCTATTTTAGTAGATATAAGTATCATAAGTAATTCCTTTTGAATATATTTCTCTCTCCATGCATTATGGTTTAACCTATACATATCTTAATTAGGATTCTCTTATGAATTTTTAATTTTTATGTTTATTACCCCCACTTTATGCCATAAGCTTTGGTGATCGCTAGATTAGATACTACTTGTCATTTACTTTGTGATTATGAAAACATAAAACCTAAATAGGGTTATTTCATGTTGTTGATTTAGTAGAGGATTTGAAACCCTCTCTATTGATGTTATTGAGGTAATAAATCCCTTAGTTAGGTCTAGCAGATCTATCTTGGTCATGACCCTAAATATATAATGTATCAACAATCAAAAGTGTTAGTAGAATTTGTCTTCTCCAAGTTAATATTGATTAATAGGTCAGTTAAATTTCCCTTTGTATACATTATTTTGAACCTAACATGAATCAAAACATTGTAGGTTTTATTTCATGCTTTCATTTTGTCATCATATTATATATTTTTATTTTTTCAAGACTGTATCAAACTTATTGATATAGTTTTAACAGTCTATGTGTAGTTTTAACAAATGGTCACTCTAAAACAACTTTATTGTGTCTATGTATGTCTTCTCTAAATATAGGTGACTAGATTGATTAGCTCAACATATTTTTTTGTTAATGGAATTTTATCTCTGCATCATAATACAAAAAACTATCAAAGGAGGGGTCATTATTGACCAACTAATAATAACACCCATACCTGCTATGAATAACCTTCAAGATAGTCTCCCTAGTGATAACATCCTCTATATTAAGGGTCTTAATTAGGTTATCTCTCTTAAATATTACTTCCATAATTTTACTCTTGATTTAAAATAAATTAATCAATAGCATTCCTCTATCATGCCTAAGACTATTAAAATTAAAGCAGTTATCAAAAACTTCCCTAAATCAATGTATATCTACATGAAGACACTTGGACCCTTCATTGTTATGGTGTTAAATGCCTTAAAATATTTGGGGAAAGTTTTATCCTCACTATATTTCATGGTAAAATTATCTCTTTGGCATTTTGACTTACCTTTGATGTCAATAATAACATGGTAGAATATGAAACATTAATCCTAGGTATGAGAGTGGAAATTGACTTAGACATTACATATTTTCATGCTTTGGGTGACTCTTAACTCATCTATCGATAGGTTAATGGTGATTATCAATACAAAATTGAAAATATTATTGCTTATCATCAAATAAACCCTACTATTTCTAAATAATTTAGTTATTTTACTATCGATCCCATCCTTAGAGATCAAAACTCAATCATTGATTCTACAACTTCTTGAACATCCTTATTTCATCTACACCAAATGCTTACTAATTATAACCATTTTAATCTAATAATAAAGTACCCATCTTCTATCCAACTCCTATATTCACTTATCTATCATATTAGGGCTATCACCATTTGATAAAGTCCATGGTATAAAGACATTTTCTAATTTCTTAAGCATCAAACATATCCTCTAAACATGGATTCCCATAAAAAGACTCAAATTAATAAACAATAGTTCAAATATATCTTTTGATATAACACCCTTTCTTATCATAATGTCAAAGGTACCCTAATCTATTATGTAATGAAAGAAGAGGTTCCTCCTCTCCTTGAACAAGCACATGGGAGCATTTGTGGTGGTCACTATAGTGGATATGCCACAATAAATAAATTCTTATCTGTGGAATAATTTTGGACTAATATTGAAAAGGATGCTATTGAGTTCACTAAAAAGTGTATTCTTTTCCAACTTCATGATGGTCTAATCCATTTTTTACCATTTTAAATCCAAACTTTACAATCTCCTTGGCCATTATCTATGTGGGGATTAAATCTCATAGACAAACTATCTAGATCATAGGATGGGCATGTATTGATCATCACATCTACTAAATATTTTACCAAATGGGTAGAAGCCATGCCTCTCATCCATTTCATAAGAACCACTATTGATAAATTCATTATCAATAAAATAATTTATCACTTTGGAGTTCCCCATACAATCATTTATGATAATGGAACTAATTTAAAAAATAAGGATGTGAAATAACTCTCTGCTAAATTTAAAATATCCCACAAATTTTATACACCCTATCATCTACAATGCAATATCTAGGTTGAGGCCACTAATAAAATTATCAATAAAATACTTCAAAAGACAATCTATGAAACTCATAGAGATTGACATATTCATTTATATCTTTCTCTTTGGGCTTATCATGCTAGTATACACACTGCCACTAGGGCAACAACATTATTGCTAGTCTATGGTTTTGAATATGTCCTCCCATTAAAAGTTGAGATTCCTTATTTACATATATCTCTCCATGGTATCATATCTAATGAGTAATTATGTGAAGCTTTCCTTCATAATCTTTATCTTCTTGATGAACATCATCTCTTTGCTCTACAACATAGTCATCAATACCATGCTTGTATTGTCAAACAACATAACAAAAAAGTTAAATTATTCACTTTCAATATTGGTGATCTAGTCCTTAAATTAGACTATACATATGATAAATAAGGAAAATATGCCCAAAAATGGTGGGGCCCTTATTTAGTAAAATATATACTTGGTCCTAGCACCTATCATATCCAAACTAATGAAGGCCATATTTTCAAACATCCCACTAATGCACAAATTTTAATGAAGTACTTTGCTTAGATATTTCTCTTATTATCATGCTTTCTATATGTTATCCTCCTAAAACCTTTTGTAAGATATCCACATGGGTCTCACCCTCTACAACAATTTATCTTTCCACAAACCTTACTTCCTTCTCTTGGTCCTTTGGTTTCTCTTTCTCATGAATTACATTGTTAAACTATGGATAGGACTTGGTCTTCCTCGTGACTTTGTTTTATATTATTAATTCATTACTTTCTAGTGATTTTTTAACCCTCTTTGGTTTCTCTTTTGGGAGTTGTAGTGTAATACCATGGATAGGACCAAGCCTTCCTCACAAATACCATATTTTTTATTTTCACATTCTTTTTTCACCCTCTTAGGTTTTAATTTTATGATTTGTAGTTTAAGACCATGGAAAGGACTAAGCCCTCATCATAAAATCACCATCTTTAATTAATTTAGTTTTCTTTTTCTAGAATGTCAAGAAATGGTTAAAAGTTTGTGATCCCTTGTTATCTACTTTGATTTATATTTCTTTTATAGATAAAACCTATAAAAAAAATTTTGCTAACATTTTTAAATACACCTTCAAATATTCTTATGATGAGGAATCATACTTACCTTTCATTGTATCCATTTTCACCTTTGTCACATTTTTTGCAATTTGAAGTAATTCTAATTATTTTATGCTTCATTAATATCCTTTCCTTTCATTCCACTTTGAATAAAACAAGGTCAAAGTAAATATATATCTTTTATTTTACTTGAATAAACAAGACTCTTACACACCATGCTCTCTAAGTCTTTTCTTAGCAATCAAGTATAAAGTTTTCAAATGATAGTCATCTTTATCACCCATGTTTAGTTATTCAGTCCATATGAAGGAGGAATATAAAAATCCATAAAAATTTAAAATAAAAATCATTTTAAATAAAATGCAATGATATAAAAGGAAACATACAAATTAAAAAGTCAAAATCAAACTAAAAGATGTTATTAATAACACATTTCCTACTTCCAATCAAATCTAAAACTCCATAGTTGGACTCATCATAGAGATGAGATCCAATAGGGTATGGTATGTTAGTATATTGTGATAGGATAATTAAAACTATTCTATATTTCTACATTATTTCTCATGTAAGTACCTAATCCTTACAGTAGATCGACAACTCTATAAAGGGTCCTAAGGAATGGGGAACATGTTGTGGGAAGGTTGGTCTATTTTAATTTTCATGCATATAGATTTCATGGGATGATATGTTGGAGAGTTATCAATGATATCATGAAAGTGTGTTTATAATTGGATGAAGTGATTTTATAGCCTAAGTAATAATGACACAGTCTGCAATGTGTTTGTCCTACTGTGCTTAAATGAGGCTTAGTTGATCTTCAGTTTTGGCATGACTAGAGATGTTTAAGGATGAGTATGGTGATTGGATAATGTGAAATATGTCCATAAAATTTTATATATGATTTGAGAGATTGTGTGCATAAGTATAATTCATTTGGTAGTCCATAGTTTTCATCTAGATAGTTTGGGTCTAGTTGTAGAAAATTTGAGTAGGCAGTTAACTGACATCACCATTGCCACGTGTGGATGAGTCAAGGGGAGTTTTTCATATAGTTATGATCACATTATTCCCTAGTTGTTATGAAATAAATCCCAAGTCATGAACCTAAGTTTAGTTAAATATACGTGGGTGTAACATTAGGATCCTAGGCATTTTGACAGTGTTTTCCCATACTTAGCCAAATTCACAATGTGGCAAGAAGAGTTGAGTAATCATTTTGATGAATTTATATATTACATGTGTGGATATTACATGATAATTCAATCATATGGGTTTGTTTATTTTTTAGCCTAGTTTATTTTCACTAAATTTTAGGTCATGTATTAAAGTGTAAAAAAAGTTATGCAAGTACAAAGTTGACCTCCCAAGTAGTTTTTGACATAGGTGGCTCTATGACAGAAGATTTTGAGAATACATTATAATGGCATTATATCTCACATGAATGAATTTACTAGGATCAGATTGATATATGGTTGGATTATCCTATGTAAGGATATCATATGGTCTAAATTTTAGATCATGCATCCAAGCATAGAAAAAGATATAATTATGCATATTTGGTATTCTAGGGAGATAAGTAAGGTTTACATAGTCAAATTTGCACATGTTAAAGTTTGAGCAAGATCAACAAAACATGTTTGATCTAAGAAGTCAAAAAGTAGTGAGATGAAGATAGGTACATGATGTTTAATTATTGAGCAAAGGTAAAATATAAGGATCTAATAGAAATTAGGTGTTTAGATAGATTGATCAAATAATGAGCATTGCTCATTAAAGACCTGACTAATATGTAAAAATTGATAGAGCACATTGAGTCAGAGATTCTAGATTACAAAATATGAGGTCAACTGTAACATATTTAATGTTTGGATTTGGAAGAATATACATTAAATTTAGGACAAGATCAATGGTGTGTAATTGATCTAAAGCTGAGAGGACATGAGATGTGAGCATAGTGTTTGAAGTTTAACCGTGACCATTTGTATTTTAAAATTTGAATTTATAAAAGAAATACCAGTGTCTAGTTTTTTGGCCATAAATTTTAATCCAAGACAAATTTGTTCATGATGTAAAAATAAAAGATGAATAAGACTCCATGACACATATAATGAACCTAATTTGAATATTTGTGTGTATAGTTAAATATATTAAGGTGCCAAGTTGAATATGTGATTGTTCATGGACTGTAGTAACCTGAGAAGAGTATTTAATCTTATTTATATGTTGTTTTTATCTTTCATGGTAATTTGGATATTAATAAGTGTTGTGGACTCCATAAGGATGATATATGTATATCATAAAGGATTGAACAATCATATACAATACAAATAAAGGTTTAGAAGTGAACTATGTATTCATTCATAGTGATTGTTTGAATAAAATATTATTTAAGAATTTTGTGCTTAAGAAGAAGGATTATATGATGGTTTTTGGTACTTAATGGGGACCTATAGATCATTTAGAATGGGTCCATGCTTTTGGAAAGTGTTCTTATGTTTTTAGTTTTCTTGAAGAAGTGTCAAAGAGTTGATTGGGTCTCCATGGGACCTAAAAGAGACTTAGGCCTATTTGAAAGTAGATTGTGCTTAAGTGTGACCCATGTGAGATGATTTAAGGGTGAAGGCATATATTATGGCTCATAGGAAATATTATGAAATTTTTAATTCATGTTATCTCTATATATAGTGAAAGCAAATGTGTTGGTTTCTAGACTTTTAAGTGAGAGAATTTGATGTGAGATTTTAGAGATACTTGTGCAAGGTGGATGTGAGTTTTTTGAAGCAAAGCATAGGTAGTGTGCCTATTGTTTGAGTTAATGAGAAAAATAGTTTTTTTATTATATGTATGACATGTAGGTCATGTTTCTAATGTTAGGGTAGCGCTCTTGTAATTTGAGGATATGTGAAGAGGTTCGAGTGTGCATATGAGGAAATTTTGAGTGAAGGAGAGATATTCTAGCATGCCTATTTGAGAGGCCTATTTGAGATAGAGAGAGAGATTTTGTGTAGGGGTTAAATAAACAAAGATCCATCATCAAGTGTTGGAGACATCATTTCTAAGGTGGATTTGTTTAAAGTAGGGTCTACAGGACTTGGTCTTCCTTAGGGGCATTTTCTCCTTATGAAATAGGTGTTTCACTAAATACCTTTGGTTAGGAAGATATGATTAAGGTTTTCTAGTCTAAAGGAGTTGATCAGTCTCTTATTTCTAATTTTGTATAGGAATTTAGTCCATTTGTATTATAAGATTAAGAGTGGGTTTTAATCCCCATGAGGGTTTCCCATAGGAACTATGTATTATGTGTTTGATATTTTATATACATTGAATTAATGACCATTCTTGTTAATTCTTCTTGATCAAGTTGATATATGTTGATTGGTTAATAGTTTAAAGCACTACAATTGAAATTGAAATATTTAGGATCACTGATCTACCCTGCCCCCTAGTGATTGTACCTATAACATGATAGTCATACTTCATTTGAGGACCTAAGATTTGTGTGTCTAGGAAAAATTATGTAGAGTCTTAAATGTTGAAAGTCCTCATATTTTGAAAAACCTAATTTAAGTGTCTTGACTCTAATAAAGAGTTTCTCTACCTTAATTTTCTCTTCATTTCCCCCTCTACCGATTTCATTTCCATTTTGATAGCAAGTTTAATTCTAAATATATTTTCCCACCTTTATATTCCCTCTTATTTACATATTACAAATATGCTATCAGTACTTTGTTTTAGTTTTATCTATATTTAGAATAAAACTGTATTCTTGAATGACTATGGATTATTTTCTTTACACCAGTGTTTTATGTTTAAAGATTTTCCTTGGTTTATTTTACCATTTTTTATTATTATATTTCCATTTTTTAAGACAATTGCACACATTTTTATTTTTTAGTAATTTTTCCATTGTTGAGTGAGGTAGGCTTGTTATTGCTTTCCCTTTCATGCACTTTTTCCTTTTATGATTGAGTAAGGATTATTACTACTCACTCATCAATTTTTTTTACCATTTACTTATCCATATTTATTTAAGGATTATTATTATTTTCACATTCATGTTTGATTATCATTTTTTACATGTATCCTTGGTTTGAATTGGTTGGTTTTCCTTTCTTTCTTAAGGTTTACTTGTTTGAGTTTTCCGATCATTTAGTAGCCTTGAATTTTTGGTTACCCAATTTACTCTAAATTTGACTTGGTCATTTGGTCCTAATGTAGCATTTGTCACCCTAGTTTACCAAAACTTCAATTACATCATGTTACACCACATTAGTTATATTGACTTTCTTATGTTTTTTTTTTCCTCTTTAGTTTTGTATGTTTGGGTTTGTCCAAAGCAGTCTCTGTACCCTCCATGATCAAAACTACAAACATAATAGATAACCATATAATTATAATGGTAAGTCTAGGTATGCATACATTACATTTTTTTTTTTTTTCCTTTTTACTCATTTACTTTCATTCATTTTATGCTTTAAAATACTATAATTTATTTAGCTTTAGCATTGTGTGTTTCTATATTATTTCCTTGAAGCACCATCCCTTATTGTACCTGAGTGACCCATGATGAACATCGAGTGGGGCATATGTATAGACATAGTATTTTCAAACTTTATCAATTAATGATGTTTTTTCTCTTATGGTAACTTGTTTAGTCTCAATCTCTCTGAGTGTACACCTTAAAGGTTGTACTGGGAAAGGGGTGGGAAAATAATTAGTGCTTCAAAGGATTATTGTCCTCTATACTACCACTTATTATCAGTCCAACCATATCCTATACACTTATCTAATCCTTGTCTCCTCTCTTCCAAACTCCTAAAATATTTTCACCACCTTACATATCACCTTCCTAATCCTAAAATCCTTTTTGATAGTTTACATTACACTATCAGCCCCATCGACCTTATACTCAAATAGTTAAAAGCATGTTATAGGTCTAGGTATGCTCTAAATGACTTAAGTAGAGATCTAACTTGTTTTTAAAAATAATGATACATAAATGATTATGTTGACCATATTGAATAATCTTTCAAAAAGGTTTAGGGTTAGATTCAGCTATATATACACATTTATTTCACCATTTCTTGAAGAGAAGAAGAATAATATTATATTGCACATTTTTTAAAACACCATTATACTTGAGGAACATAGCTTAGGTTTTTAATACATTATTTGAAGATATGAATCTTGTATTATGGATAATTATTTTGGATGCATAGATAAGTTATGTAGCCTAGAGTTGACTTATCTTTATTATCCTTACATACCAAAATAACCTCTTGTGAATAACCTTAGCCAAATGAGAGATCAAGGCTCAGTGGATTTATCTTCAAAGTTAATTATTCCTAACTTTGTTTCTCCTTTGTAAGAGTAGATATATTTGCATTTGTACTTATATCCCATGAATTTGTATTTCATATAAATTGACATGAGTATAGATATTTTATCTATGTTCCCTTTTTATGTTTTTTACCCCACTTTATGCCACAAGTTTCCTTGGGAACTAGATTATAATTTAGTTTGCTTATCATTTACTTTGTGAATATGAAAACATAAGACCTAGATAGGTTTATTTCATGGTGTTACTTAACTAGAGGCTTTGGAATCCTCTCTAGTGATATTATTGTGGTGAGAGATCCATTCGTTAAGTCTAGTGGATCCATTTTGGTCATGACCCTAAATATCTAATGTATCAACAATAATAAGTGTAAGTAAGATTTATCTTCTTTGATCTAGGATTGATTAATAAATTAGTTGCATTTGCCTTTGTGTACACATGGTTCCTCCTCATTAGTGAATGTTTGGAGGGTCTAATAGTTTTGATACCTTGGGAATGGTAGGAAACACATGGCACCTCCTCATTAGCATGGGCTCTTAGGGATATGACAACTTTGACATAATAGGACTTGTAAAACATATAAAAATAATGTCATAAAGGTAATTTGTAATCAGATATATGATTACCTATCAGTTGAAAGGATTCCAATAGAGTGTTATCTTGGAACTCAAGGCTGAGACTCTAGGAATATCCTATGTAAGGATAATTTCTATAGAAATATAGTTATCACTTTAAAAGAAACTAAGTATGAAAACATTTTAAAATTGTAATAGGATAAACATTGCTTACACACATAAGTTATTGAAAACAACCTACAACTGATGATGATATTGTGAAATACTTTATTGATTAGGATTGAATAAACATTGGCATTTTCATGCGAACAATAATCAATCAGGGCTCAATTTGGGTGATAATTTTTTTAAAATTTTTTGCAACACATAGGTCCCTTTTTTCTAAAAAAATGGATTTTTGGTCATAATAAATTATGACTATGTGATTAAACATTGTCATTGATTAGAACCCAAACCATAGACCTCTATTATTGAACTATTATACAAGCTTTTGTAACTTCTTTCAATAGAATGGGAAGAGGAAGAAGCACTTAAGTCTAATTTATCACAAGACATATTAGACTTAAATTCCTTTAAGGGATCTTTTTTTGTAAATAGTGATTTATTTTCAATCTTGTATCTCTCATTTGAATTCATGATCAAGTTTAGAGGTGTTTTAAGTGTGGAGAACTCCTAAAAATGTGGTTTATCTCTTGTATAGATTGGATGAGGAAGGGAAGGATGATGCATTTCTATACTACCAGTTAGACATATATAACTCCAAAAAAGATACCTTTTGTCCCACTCTAGGCCTTGATCCATTTCCATACAAGCCAAAAATCCTACAATGGAGATTGCCTAAATTAACCTTTCTTAGGAAGTGACTTGGAGACTTTCTTAACTTTAAGACTTCCTTTTATTTTGATGTCTTATTTATTTTAGATCTATGATGGTTGGGGAAAAATGATACTAAGGTGATTTTTTGATTCAATGAATTCTTTAGCACTAACTAGAATTATTTGCTTACTCAATGAATTCATAGTGACTTATTGATGTTATTTTAAATGTTATGAGGATATCTATTTATATGCCCAATTTTGAAATGATGACTTATTTCTTATTGGATATTATTAAATGAATTGCCCCATATATTAGATTTTAAAATAATGGAGACCTAATTTTGGTTTTCTCTTTCTTGAATCATGTCTTTCATGCATGGATTACCTTTGAAAGGACCAAAGCTAAGGGTAAAGTTACCAATGATTGGATTTAGTCTTAATACTTTACAAATAACTATTCTAGTTCATCATATTACAAGAATGAGGGCGCATGATCCACACTATGAGGCCCAAGACCAAGTGTGCAAGGAATAATAACATTTTGGTTGTGTAGAGTGAATGGGCAAAGCTAATTTAGAAAGAAACAAATAAACACATTTAATGGAGTTGAAGTATTACTTACAGGAAACACAATTTCTATTCATTAATAGAGAAAAGGGAAAATTGGTACAATATGCTACATTACATGTTTTATAGACTAGATATGTGGAGAATATTATCTATGTTATGACTATGGAGCATCAACCTCCTAGATAGATTTATATGTTACATATTTATATAAATAGAATACAAGAGTAGTTACAACCAATATCAGTTACCAACAAATGCTTGTGTCAGTTCATATTATAGGTTGGATGATGATTGATGAACCCCTTAGATCATTTTCATAAGGTGAATCAACATGTGGATGTGCTATATAATCCAAAAATTTAGTGAGGCATGTGGAACTATGAGCTATAGTATCAGAATATAAGGCATGTGGGTCTACAAGTTATAGAGTACATTTAAGTTTGTGAGTTGGCATAGAACTTATGCATTGTATGAACCAATTAGGTGCATGGTAAATGATCTACAGTGTAGAACTACCATGTATGTGAGGCTATGAGCTATGGAACTAACCTATGAGGTGAAATATACTATAAGAGTGATGGGTGTATAAGTCAGTTAGTAAGCACATGAATTATGTAGCATATAGGGCTACAATTTGTGAAGTGCATAGATATGAGTGCATAGAAGTCTATGATATAACATGGTATTTATGTGTATGACTTAAATTAGTCTTTAGGTAAGGAGTGTAGAATATTGGGTGAGATGTGCATGCCCAATGCATTAGATAAATAAGGAGTAAGCTTAGTTTTACAAGAATTATGCACTTCTCATTTTCCATTTCTTTAAGAGTAATGGTATCCATTGTATTAGTGTGCAATTGTGAAAACTACACTTTAAGTTGATTTGAAGTGTTCCACTTAGATTGATCAACATATGACCCAACCTTGACCACTCCAAAAATTTGATGTGTGTTATGGTAGGTGCATGTGTGTATGAATTTGATTATCTAATCCTTCTCTTAAGGACATAAGTGTTCAATATCCAAATCAAAAGGCTGGTATGCCACTATTGTCTCAAGAAATGGTGGAGTGTAAGGATTGAGAAGTTCTATATTGAATACTGGGTGCATGCCCAAGTAATGAGGTAGATCAAGAATAAATTCAATCTCACCACCTACATGTAAAATGGTGTAAGGATCATAGCATAGAGGCTTGATAATTTAATGTGTACCTTTGAATTGTTCCTTCTAAAGTTGTGTCATGTTTTTCATGAAACTCTTTGTTTATAAACTAAGTCTAAGATAAAATGTACTAAACTCATTAGCGAATAGATTAGATGTGGCACAAAAAAATGTCAAATTTTTCTACTTCATGTTCATGTGTATGTGACTCATTGCATAATGGTGCATAATAGGATATGTCTAGAGGTTCTAAAGGCTAAAACCTAAGATGTGTCTAAAATGTTTTATGGCTAGTAGATATGTGAAGATCCCTATTGTAGGCATGTTGAATGTACAAGAGATTACCATCCCAAGTGAGATCATGTGCATATTTTTACATTCATAGAGTATGAAAAAATGTGTGATTGACCACTTTTATGTGCCCATTTTTTTGAGGATGAAAGGACATCAACCAATCCAGCTAAATACCCATCAAATCCTATAACATTTAATAAGAGTGGATCATAAAGTTCAGATCATTATCCTAGATGATGGATGTTGGTAGAACATGGTTGAAGAATGATTGCACAGTGCCAACTACATTAATTTATTTTATGCATGTGACCATGATATCCATATTGGAAAACCAATCCACTACAATAAACACAACATTTTATCATCTCATCATCGATAGCCTAGTCATGAAATACATGTTGATATATTCACATGCTCTAGATGAAACTAGTAGAGATGTGTAAAGTCTTAGCTTCATTTTTCTGAGCTTGGTGATGCAACAAGGAATGCAAGACTTAATGTGTTACTCCATGGCTATGTACATGTATGGATAGTAGAACTAAAACTATAATGTAGCTATTCTTTGTCATGTTCAAGTGTCTTGAGGTCTTGGTATAGTGTGCCTCCCTTATAAGTCATTAGTGAGGTGCACCAAAGGAAACATAGAGATGTCTGAGCTTGTAGAGAAACTAGTTAGACAATTATAACTCCTACACTTGTTTAAATTATGTGAGATTATTATAGGTTACTATGAATTCATGTTCATCTGAGTAGAGAGGAACCCAATTTCTAAAATTATGGTCTCATTGTCTAGCACATTAATGAGCATGTGAACTGGTAGTTAGTTAAGGCAATATTCAACCTTATTATCCTTTCCTTTCTTGTGCTTGATCATGAGATGGAACTATTATATGTAAATCACCCATTTCATGTGGTATAAACTTTATAGCTTATTTTATGATTGTAAGAACTAAAGTGGTTTATGGTCTAAATGAACAAATATCTTCTTCTCAATAATGTAGTGTTATCATTACTTAATTACTTTCACAATAGAATATAAATCCTTCTCATAGGTAAAGTAATTTTAAACCATGTCATTGAATGTTTTAGAGTGGTATGTGACCATATTTCCATGTTACATGAGCACTTCACCAAGTGCATCATCAGAAGCATCAGTGTGAAATATTATGGTTTACACAATATTGGGTATTAGAAAAATAGGCACTATGTAGAGGAATTATTAAAATGATTCAAAATCATGTTATTATGCATGAGTCCAATCAAACTTGGCTTTGGAACATGTGAGCTAGATGAGAGCCTAAGAGATGTGTGAGAAATAAAGGATGAACCTATAGGATAAGTTAACAAATCTAAGAAAAATCCCTAATTCTATGAGATTACATGGAGTAGGCTAATCTTGGATCACTTTGATATTTTCTAGATCTACTCTGATGTTAGTGTGAATAATGATGTATCCTAGGTATTATATCTACATTATTCCAAATGTAAACTTCACTAACTTGGCTTGTAGCTCTCATTATCACAAAGTGTATATGATGCATGAAATATGATTCATGTGTTCCTCCCAAGACTTAATGAAAATGAGAATGCCATCCAACTAGATGATGATAAAGGATTTTAGGAATGGCTTGAGTAGATCATTCATCAAGCTCATAAAAGTGGTTGATACATTGGTGAGGATGAAAGGCATGACCAACCATTCATGCAATCCTTCCTAAGTCTTGAATGTTATCTTTTAGACATCTCCAAGATGGACTAGAACCTGATGATACCTTGACTTCAAGTCAATCTTGGTGAGGTATTATGTACCTTAGAGCTATTCTATAAGGTCATGAGTGTACAAAAATGGATACTAATTATTCATCATGGTTTTATTGAGTGTGTGGTATTATATGCAGATTCATTAGGACCCATACTTCTTGGGTGTGAGGACTATCAAATTCCTACAAGGTGAAGAGTTAGGCCTAATCTTGCCCTGATTAATAAGCTCTTGAATTTGGCATCAGACGTCATCATTCTCTGAAACTAATCTATGATAGAATGTGTTATTCAAAAGAGGGGATCCAATGATAAAATCAATGTGGTTCTTTACTACAAAGTGTGTTGGAAGGCCTTTAGATTATACAAATACTTTTCTAATATGCTTCAGTAACTTATTGAGTTGTTATTGTGATGATGTGTGAGTGTTTTATGTTGTAAGAGTGTGCTTATATTTCAATTATATAAGTGTATCAGGTTGGACCATGAATAACATGAATTTTTATGTTTGACATGAGCTTATGACGTTTTTTGGTAGATATCAAGGTGAATTTGTTCATGCATGCTGACTCAAAAAGATTGTAGAAGTGATCTTATATGCAAATAGTCCAATGTTATGGCTTAGCTTGATATGTAACTTCACAATACACAAGTATGGTTTCCCCTATAATATGTTTTAAACCTATATAGGTGTCATATCACAAGTTATTTTTTTCTCCATAGGATTAATTTTTTACTAAAAATTACAATGTCCCTAGATATGTATATCTTTCCTTATTGGAATCACCATATAGATTATGGTTTTGGATGCATAGAAGTGGTAAGACCAAGGAAATAGGATATGGATTACATAATAATGTATTTTTGGATATAAATATATATTATGACATGTAAATTTTTACACTTCAACCATAACCTTGTTGTTATCACTCTAGAGAAATTTGCCTATAGGGTTTTGACTACATTCTGAGCTGCCTACACTCTTAATGACTTTTCATAAAGCATAGCCCCAAAAATGGTCTAAATTTTACATTAATTACAATTAAATATGGGTCCTAAAAACATAATAATATATTTCATCCAAAATCCACATGTGGTAAAATATATGAGCATCTAAATAGGAAGCTTGGAACGGTGTCTAGAATTGTAAAAAAATAAAAAATTAACCAAAATGAAAATAAATATTCACGTACTTCCTAATGTATAAAAAAATCATCATGGGGTCTATACCATGCTATAAAAACACTTTGAAATCACATTTTTCTTGAAAAGTCCAAAAAACCCATTTTTGGCCTTCATATTTGTTTGTTTGCTTGCAAAAGTCTATATGAGCATGGTTTGATTAAAATTTGGAGTTTTTAAAATATTTAAATGTATTATTATGATGTAAAAACATAATACAATGCTTTTAAAACTTTTACCTAGACTTAGAAACCTTTGTGGCACTCCAAAATGATGCCTACTCCAGTGGTGATCTCCAACAAACATGCTGAGGACTGTTACAAAATAGAGAGTATGTCCAATTTTAAAATAGTCATGAAAATTTTTCATAATTTTATTCAACTGATGATGAAATTTTTTATAAAATTTTAGTTCATGAAACCACTTGTAGCTCCCAAAAAATTCAATTTTCACTCAAAATTGATCCCTATGCATGGATTATCTGCATATTTGAACTTGACAATGCTCTTCAGAAATGACAATGACACATTTAAAATCTATTTTTTACATTTTTTTAATATTAAAATTAATTATTTTAGGCCACCAATGCTTTGTTTAACCAACTTCAAAGGGTTATGACCAGTTTGAGGAAAGTTGTATATGATAGGAGTAGTAATTTAGCCTTGATAGGTTACATTACTAAAAATTTGGTGACTTTAAATTGTTGACCAGCCTTATGGTCAAATAAATTAGAAAATTTGGCTATGAAAAACTTGGATATACATTAAAATTGGGAAAACTTGTAGATCAAGACACAACAAGACAACTAACACAAACAACAACAAACATGTGCATGTGTGCACTTAGAGGAATGGACACCAACAAAAACTTAGAAAGGGAAAAACAAAACTAAAATCATATGTGGATATGCACTTAGAGAAAACAAAAAAAAATAGTCTATTATATACAAACTAACCTCCACCTTGCTGGTCAACCTAGATCAAAAGGAAAGCTATTTGATGCACCATGGAAGTTTGAAACATATTTTCTTCATTTTGGAAGCTCTCTTCTGCAAATGGGGAAACTTATTTGTTCATATGTTCTAGATGATGCAGTTAGGCCTCCAACTTCCATTCTTAAGTGTATGGATTGAAGATATGGATCTAAGATCCAATCATCCTCCTCCCATATTCTTCTGTGTTGCATCAGGACTACTATCTCTACCTCATTCATAGATTGATCATGATCTGACACATTATCATTCAATGATTGTATTGGCAATTTAGTTAGTATACATGGATTGATGTCTTCATTGTACTTCATTTGAGGTGGTACTTTTTCAAAGTCTTAAAATTCTTGATAAGTATCCAAACATGGCTGTAATATGACTTTAATTTCTTCCTAATGAACAAATTTAATAGTACTCTTTACAAGACATTAATCAATCTCCACTTGGGGTGGAGATGGAATGTCAAACTTTATATAAAAACTCTCTAAGTCATCCCAAAAATCTTCTTCATCACGATCAATTGAAAGGACATGAAATTTATCAATATTCTTACCATTTTTGATCATATGTTTTTACCTTTTGGATGAAGTCAAATGAAATTTCTTGATCTATTGCACTTGTCTCATCTTTATCAAGAATATTCTCCATCTCACTAATGGCTCTATGTGAGTTGTCCTCACATATACATTTTGAAGAAAAAATTGTTTGCACTTCATCTATCTTAGCTACAAACTCTTGATAATCTTCCTAATTTTGCTCATGAGGTTGCTCTTCTTGGATCACCTTGACCTCATCTTATTGCAATTTTTTTTTAAATGGTTTTCCATGAAGGAAATTATTTAGGCTTTTGAGGAGGAAGGGATGAAGGCCGAATGATCTCTTACTTGAATTTAACATCCTAAATGATGCTTGATTGTTTCTCTTTCTTGCTTAATTCCATGATTTGGCTTCAAGATGGGAAAGATAAAGGCTCTTTTTTGACCTTTTGATTTTGGTTCTCCTCCTCTTTCCTTGTCTTTAGCTCTAACTCTCTGATCTACTTATCAATATTCTCCAAGAATATATTCTCTTTAAACTGGTTAGTGATCTTAATAGCAGGTTGTGCCATAACAATCTCCTTCTTTCTTTGATAGTTATGTTGAATTGAAATCCAAAAAGGGAAGGTTTGAGAAACATATGAAGAATTTGGAAAACTCAAAGGGGCTCTTGGAATGATCTCTTGAGAAGTAATGGATGGCATAAAAGGAGAGTGAGGTTGGCCCTGTTGTTCCTTGAGGCCTAGTAGTTTGTCCTCAATACTTTGAATGTAACCACCTACATCTATCATCTCACTAGTGAGATGGTTCCAATTAGCTCTCTAAATAGGTTTCCATTTCTCTTTTATTTTCTAAAAATAATCTCTCACATAATGGATCAAGTTATTAGGGGTATCTTGGCCATAATAGCTCTATGAGGACATATCTAGTGCATACTTTTCAAGGCTCACTAAAGTTTATTTATGTGCTAGCATGGATTGGGTAGTTATAAAGTGGCCATGACTATTTTGGCTAGATGAGTAAGATGACTAATGATAGGGCAAGTTATAATGATCATAGTAAATATTATATGGATCCATACTAAAATAAGCCATTGGAGACCATTAGTAAACCAAATGCTAAAAGTAATCAATATTCAAATGATACATGATGTTCATAACCAGATTTGAATAGCTCAAAATGGCATTGATATCCTTTTGAATTCCTCTAAAAGCTAGTGTGTAGAATGAAGGTCCCACTGAGCATGCCAGAAACTGTTATCACTCTAGATAAATTTGCATATGGGGTTTCGACTACATTTTAAGCTACCTACGCTCTTAACAATTTTTCATAAAGCATAACCCCTTAACTAGTCTCAATTTTCATGAATTCTAATTAGATATTGGTACTCAAAACATATTAAGAGTGTTCATCCAAAATCCACACATGGTGAAAGATACAAGCATCTGAATAGGAGGCTTGGAAGGGTGTCTAGAACTACAAACAATGAAAAATTCACCAAAATGAAAATAAATCTTCACCTACTTCCCAATGCCTAAAAATATCATCATAGAGTTTTTACCATTATATCAAAACACTCCAAAAGCACATTTTTATTAAATTTAAAAAAAAAAAAAAAAAAAAAAACCTTTTTGGCATTTATGCATGTTTACTTGCAAAAGCCTATATGAGCATGGTTTGATTAAAATTTGGAATTTTGAAAATATTTAAAGGTCTGATTATGATGTAAAAACATCATCCCATTATTTTAAAACTTTTACCTAGACTTAGAAACCTCTGTGGCACTCCAAAATGATGCCTACTCCAATAGTGATCTCTAACAGACATGCTGAGGACTGTTACAAAATAGTGAGTATATACACTTTTCAAATGGCCATGAAACTTTTTAAAAATCTTATCTAACTCATGATTACCCTATGTAAAAAATTTGAGGTCTTGAAACCACTTGTAGCTCCAGAATGATGCCTACTACTATGGAGGTTTAGTAAAAGGTTTCAGATTTAGTTGTACCATCAATTTGGTTAATTGGATAACACATTCAGTGCATTATGCCTCCACTACATTAGTGATGAGATTTCATACATTGAGGGATACCTCATGTTATTTATGGGTGTCAACCATATTAATATTTGTATGACATTATTATGGATATTCTGAAATAGAACTAATTGACAAACCTTCCTTCTCAAGTTTTACTCACATGGTTACATGCATATAAAGTAATAAAGATTTTTTTATTTGATACCAATGATCTACACCATGGGGCCTATGACCAAGTATTTGGGGGATAAATAAGTTTTTGTTTTACCAAGTGAATGGAAAAATTTATTTCATAAATAAATAACTAAACACATTCAATGGAGTGGAAGTCTTACTTGTAGGAAATGCAACTTATATTCATTAACATAAAATAGGGAAAATTGGTACAATGTACTACAATCATGTTTTATAGAGTAGATACGTGAAACATGTTATCTATGTTATGAATGCATGGAGGATTAACTTTATGGCCAATTTTTTATGTTACATATTTATAAAATTAGAATACAAGAGTGGTTACAACCACTGTTAGTTACCAAGAAGATAGTTGTGTCGATTCATATGCTAAACTAGATGACATTTGGTGAACCCCTTAGAGCACATGGCAGAGGTGAGTCAACACATTGATATGTTATGGAATCCAATAATTTAATGAGGCACCTATAATTATGAACTATGATGCATGAATATGAGGTGCATGGGTCTATGAGCTACAAAGTGCACAAAATTTAGTGAGTTGGCATAGAACTTGTGTAGTGAATGAGTTAGTGAAACACATGGGTTTGTGATATATGGCTCAAAATTACCAATCACACGAGGTTATGATATATAACATATAAATATTAAGTACCTTGTACTATAGGAAAAATAGGTGAAATTTTGGTGAGTAAGCATAGGACTTGTGCAGGACAGATACAGTGACTTGTGAAGTGTGTAATGATTAGTGCACAAAAGTCTTATGATTTAGAATGGGACTTTGCATATGAATTGAATCAAACATTGGGAAAATATTTCATAATATTGGGTGAGATGTGCATGTCTAATGTATTAGAGTGAATGAGGGGTAAGCTTAGTTATGCAAGAACTACACACATATCACACTTCTAGGGCTAAGAGGCTATTGATGGGTTAGTGATAAAAGGGGTGAGCATGGAGGGAAAATTAAAAAAACCAAATAACCAAAAAAAATAATCACATGATAAAAATAAACATTTAATAAAATGAAATTAAACTAAAGCTAATATTATATTTACATATCATCCTTTGCCCAAAGTTATAATCTAATATTATAGTGGATGACATAGTCAAGAAATAGCATTTCAAAAAGTATCTATTCATAGACAGTGAGAGATTATTACCTTGGAGATATTTTATCCAAAAATCATTCTCCTTGAGTAACTCAAAAATCTAGTAGGGACCAAACCATAATGGGTCTAGATTAGAATGCTTCCCTTTCTTCTTGTGGGATTTGTCAAAAAGCAAGACTAGGTCTAATATTTGAAAGGATTTCACCTTTACCTTCTTGAGAAACCATATTTTATAAGTATCATGATGTCTACTAAATTTTTTCAAATATTATTCTCATGCATCTTCCATTTGAATGATATACATCATCCTTAAATATATCCTTTCCTCTATCCTCCATGTATTCTTATATGAAATTGTATGTGGGTATCTTGAGGGTGATTTAGAATATGCGATTAAAATTGTATACCAATAAAAAAGGTGATATCTTGATATCCTACTTATACTTGGTCTAGTTATCTAAGAAAACATATTTTAGGAATGAATATCAATCCCTAGTTTTCCTTTTTATAGATTTATTTATTGCATTGATCAGGTTCTTATTATTGACTCAACTAGGCCATTCCATTACAGGTAGTAATTTTATTATAACCTTATGGTAATGACATTATTTTAATCCCGTTTAGTGATCTTGGTTGAATATAATGCAAGATTGTTGCCATAAACTAATGACGTTTTAATTACAAACCATGTAGTTATGTTCTCCTTGAGGAACTTGATCACTTATTTAGTTGTGTTATTCCTAGATGTTTCCACTTCCATATATCTTGTGTATAATTAGTGGATGTGATTATTAACATATGGTCAATTTATGAATTCAAGTTGATGACTCTAATGAATTTAAGCCCCAATTAGACAAAATAATGCTTCTCTACCATGCGTTGAAGTGGAGTTATTATGCAAACATCATTCTTAATTAAGTTATACCATTCATGAAAGGTGTGGACATGTGCATCGGCATCCTTAAATATAGTGGGAAAATAATATCCTTCTCATAGGATTTTATGTTTTTTTGTCATTCCTTAGGGATAACTACCACCCAATTTCTCATGGGAGTTATTCATGACTTCATTCACTTTTTATTTTGATAGGAATATAAGATATATTCCTTCATAATTTATTTAGTATATCACTCCCTTATTAGACATATAATGGTCCACTTTAATCTTAAGATCCGTTTTCTACATTTGGTTCAATCTAGGGGGAATATTTCCCTAAAGAAGATAATGAATAATTGGATCATACTAGTATTGGCAGACCATTTCAAATTGATCCAATTATACCACAGTGATTCTTGGGTCAATTTATGTGATCATCTAAGTGAGGAATTGACATTATAATATCTTTATAGGTTTGATATATTGGACTTATTATTTTAATTTTCCCATCCATCAACCTCTATTCTCCCCTAATTAATTATGTCCCAACATGAGATTTATGGCTAGAACCAAGAAAATAGCATGCACCTTATTTATAAGGATGTAATGTTAGAACTTATTTAATGTCTTTACCAAGGCATAATAATGTTTATCTAGGGTGAAGTATTTAATTTAGGCATGTTTCAAGTTTTTACTCTAATATGATCAGATGTTCATCACCATTTAATTTATGAGTGAGTACCACAACTATGGTGTGTTCCAAAGGGAATGAATATATGTATAAGTCCTTTATGTAATCTAGGTTTAGCAAGATAGGGGCCTACATGATGTCATACTTGATGTCTTATAAATATTACCAAACTACAAGGGTCCATTCTACCTTTTTTTTCCTATTTTAACATCATATTTAGTGGTTTAACAATCTCAACAAAACTAGATATGAACTTGTGCACAATTTTAATCTTGGTAAAGAAAGATTTTAATTCCCTTTTAATGTTAGAAGAGGTATTTAAGAAATATATTAACACATCAAGGATTTTAATTCTTTTATGATAACATGACTAAGGATATTATCTTTTGTGACATCAAACATGTTATTTTTTGGGCTGAGAGTGATTCCATACCTTCAACACATTTCTAATATATTTTATAGATGGTAAGGCTAAAAGGCATTCACTTTTACATGAAGGTGCCCCATTTGGTTATGAATGTGGTATTTATCCTATCTTCCAAGATTATCAGACCTAAGTATATCTTAACAATCCATCAAAGAAGAACATCATTTGATATCCACTCACCATTTGGATCACCTTATCTAGAGAAGAAAATATCAAAGGACTGATTTAGGTTCTTGAAATGGACATAGTCAAATTTCTCCACTCTTTTCATAGATGGGCAATAGTTTGGTGACCCATGTAGAGTGGTGAAATGGTAAAATGATCCTAGCTAAGAGGATATTATGAATGTCCTTATGGAAAAGGGGCTCTATAATTGGGTTCATAAGTTTCTACCTCTATCTAAAAGGTTTATAGTTCAAATTAAGTCAGATGGTATGTACAATTACACTCGAGTCATAGATTTTACAGTCTCCATAGGCCAAAGTAATGACATCTATATATCATGTCAATAACCTTTTAAATTATTCAATATATATAACATGTTAATAACCTTTTGAGTTGTTCAATCTCAATGGGAGTGAAATATAGGCCAATGTTAATGTTTTGGGGTTTTTATGTTGATCCTAGATTAATAGTCCTTAACCACTAGTCTAGGTACACTAGTCTTTCTTATCTATTTACATATGTGTCAAGGTAAAATAGTATTTCAAGGGAGATCATACTCTTTGGAAATTAGTTTATTTTTAGGTTTAGAATAAAATATTTATCAAAATCCTCATCCCCATAATCATCTATGTTCACCCCATATATAACTTGGGTGTCAAAAACTCTTGAATTGTTAAGTTTAATATGTGGTGATCATCTTTAAAGACTTGCAATTTTCTTATATAGTCTAGGACTGATGGATAGGGGAAAAAGATCTAAATAAAAATTATGTATAAACAATTCATCTAAGGGTCTTATATTTTTATTAGAGGCTGTTAGTGATTAAGTGACCTAATTTTCCTCTATGAAGAAGGGAATGACATTGAAATCACTAAACATTTCTATTGAATACCACACCCAATGCTTGTATTTACTCAGGTAAGATAAGTTGCATTGAAAATTTCTCCTAACCTTATTAATTACTATTTTAGAATCCAAAAAAACTTGTAGTTCATTTAATCTATGATTCAAGGATAAATTTAGCCTTAAGATCAAGGATTCATATTCCAAAAGGCTTTTGGTACAAGGGAATTATAACCTGTAGGCAACTAGGTGTCATTTTCCCTATGGATCCATAAGTAGAATTATAATTCCATAACTTTGACATCATAGTGTAGGGACCATAAACCCAAAAATTTATAGGGACCATAGGCTTGTAAACATAGGGTCATCATAGATTTTGCTTTTAGCATTTTATATAAATATAGTGTACATACCAATGTTAGAGAATACTAGGTTTACCTTTCAATTAAATGCATTATATTCTATGATCATATGTTTAATATTAACTTATATATCAACACATATTTTATTAGAAATACTTATCCAAGTTACATATGGGAGTCTAAGCTATAGTCATGTACCCATTAAGGGTTTTATACCAATCCCTACTAATTAACATCTCGTAAGCTTTTAGGATCTTCACCACTTGGATATCCATAACTTGATGGACTTCAGGTTCAAATTACAATTATATATGAACATTTTAGAGATTTCCTACTATATTAACCATATATTTGACCAAATATACTATTATATTGTCTAACATAATAGGTGTCAACCCCAATTTTTGACAAATTCTTATAGCATGACATTTATTGATTCTCCCAAATTGACTATATAGTTATGAATATTCTTCATAAATAGAATGAAATTAATGAGGAAAGGTGGAATCTCAAACTTATTCTTATGTATGAGCATGTTGGTATGCATAATCTTAGGCTTGAGATGAGTTGGTTTGTCTATAAATGACTTCAGGAAGAGATTACTTTACTCAATGAACTAGGAAACCTCATGTAATCTAATGTTTTATTTGATCTCCTTCATGTATTATATTATATTAAAATCAATATTTCTATAAGTGGGTTGGACCTATTGATATATTTATACCCTTGGACTCAGAAAGGATCAAGTCTTTATCAAAACACTTGAATAGTGTTCTTATCATTTTCATGAGTCCTTAGGTTGTCATAACACTCTAAAAGAAGGTTAGATGTCATTAGGTTCATAGGTATCATGTTCATATGGTATACTCATGTCAAAGAGTGACATGGTAATCACCATACATCTTGTTTGAAATTGTGTCAAGGTTTCATCTTATGTTGATTATGTCTAAGAGTTTGCACCAAGGCATAATGTGACATCTCATGTCTAAAATAACACATAATGGATTACATAAGATATTATAGCCCATGATCAGTCATGTGTCCATTTAAACATGCCAATAACCTATAGAATATGGTAAAATAATAGGGATTGGAGCTAATGGTAACATTGTTTGAAGTCTTTAGCACATTTTAATATTTTAGTAAATATTAAGGTAAATACTTCAACTGTTATTACATTTCACATCATGTATGTATTTATTTCAAGAGGTGTTTAAACCATGTTAATAGTGTTAATATGGCTCATAAGACATTATTCGGACATCACCAAAGGTAAAATGTTCCTAAAAGGTCTCATGGTCATTGAAAAATTATAACAAGGGGCGCTATTAGGCATCAAACATCCTTAATTTACCATAAAAGGTCCCTACATGCTTCAAAAGTGACTTTTTAGCTTCCTTATATATGTAACCTATGACTTTAAAGTGTATTTGACCTATCATTTCCATCCCTTTATTATTCAATAGTTACTGAAGCTTTCAAACTTGAAAAAATCCATAGAAAAGATATTGTGTAGGTGATTACAAGAGTTATATGAACATGTATAGTTGTTTTAGGGTCATAAGAGGTCATAAATATCATGGAGAATACCTTGTAGGAATTAAAAATAAGAATATATGTTTACAAAGCTAAGAGAAAGTTATAAAATGTAGTAGAATCTCCATCGAACTCTTAGCAAGCTCGTAAGGGCCAATTTGAGGTGAATGGTATAGTTTGTATAGGGAGGGTTAGAGACCAAGATATTAACAAAAGGTAGAGTAATTAGTGGTATCTTAATTAATGGCATAAGTTTGAATATAAAATCCTTGTGATTTATGAACAATCATTAAGACCCCCAAGTGATCTTAAACCCTTTGCCAACCCCATAACCTTGGCTATAGGCAACTAAAGGGAATTTTAAATTTGTTGTGACAACTTGAGCATAGGAAAAGATATCCAAAGGTTTGGTGAGTGTTTTAAAAACATATAATCATGATATCATTGTAATTATAAAGCTAGATCAACATCAATTCTTCCATGTTTGGTAGGTTGTAAGTTTATGTGTTAGAATTTCTATATTTCATGAAGAAACAAAGCACAAAGATGATTAGTGAAGAGTTTATATGCTACCCCATGATCCTCACATATTACACATGGTCACAAATAGTTCATATCATATCTCCTTCAATACTCCTCAATGCCCACCATGTGAAAGAAGGAGAAAAGCTTCAAGCATAACTCAGCTTGCTCTCATGGCAACCAATCTCAAAGTTCTAAGTACATGTATGATGCCTTCTTCATATTATAGGGATGATTAAAGAATATGTATGAATTCCTCTTTCAAAATAAACAAATTTCCACATGGCCCTTAAGACCAACACTCACAAACTAGCTCTAAATGAACCATTGCCTATTTAGCATAGTTTAAGGTTTATTTGCATTCTTTAAGGTTTTTGAGAATTCTTAGGTTTCATTTTCTCCATTAATATGTTGATTCACCTATTCAAATGAAAAACCTTGTTGGATAGCTATGAAGAGGATGATTATGTCTCAATAGGTGGTCTTGAGTAGAGAGGGAAAATCCATATGAGGTCTCTTAAAAACATCTAATTCATAATGAGTAAATCAAGCAATTTTCACCTTATAATGATCCTTCTCTCCCAAAATCAAAATGTCAAAAGACTACATAATACAGCTACAAGTAGGTTAGGGTGGTTTTTCATGAATATTCCAATAATGGGAGTATCCATGGACTTGTAGAAGTTAAGTTGATTATGATTTAATTATCATGAGGTTTGAGTGTGTATCAAGGTCAATATATTAGTTGAAAGGGTATGTTTCAAAGCTTAAAAATCATAAATTCCAAGTCACACCTACAAGATTACATAGTGGCTTACTAGCCTACAAACTAAAGAGAAAAGGGAAAAATAATTTGAATATAAAGAAGAATAAACACTCTATATTTTACTAGAGATATTTTAACTCTTTGATTTTTTTATAAGAACTCTAAATCCCATACACAATCAAGTCTCACATGTGATCACCTACAGGTTGGTCTAAGATAGCTACTATTGGTATACAAATTTGATATATAGATAAAATAAATAATAGAAGATTTTAAGTGTAGATATATATGAAAATTTAAATTCAATTTCAAATGAATGATGGATTATAAAATAATAATCAAAGAGATTGGTTAAGATAGACCTAATTGACCTTGCATACATAATTAGTTTAGTGCATATAAGTCTACCTAGTCAAAATTGGAATGCCTAATTGGTTTGAATGATGATATATATTGGAATAAATAATCCATGTGAAAATGATCATTTAATGATATTATGACCCCTATATAATCTTAAATATATTTAAGTAAAAATTATGGCTTAGAAAGAGCTACCTAGGCCTAACTATGCACTCACAAACACACAGGCCTATGAGTGTATGGTTATAAAAGTGAAATTTATTACAAGAAAGAGGGATACCCATGTTTCCAAAGATGATAATATATCCATCGGGACATTTAAATATGGTTAAACTCCCTTGGTAGTGAGAAAATGGGGAAACATAGACTACTAAGGTCAGTTGTACCAACTAGTTTAAGAACCCTAAAATGAATTTATAATGGTCATAAAAGGTCTAATGCAAAGGAAAGGAAAAAATAGAGATCCAAGACACTATGATATTATATATAGGGTTGGATATGAAAAAGATATATACTAAGAAGGCTTTGATACCACCATAATCACCTATAGGTAGTCTTATACCTTGAAGATCAATCTAGGCTTATAAGGCCTAAAATCTTGCATATGATCCCAGACCTTAGGCTCTACTCTTGTGACAGGAAACGTTACTCAAGAAGATATATAGATATATGGGGATGTGTATTTATGTTATAGGTCTTGAAAAAGGTGTCACAAGTAGGGAAAGATAAGAAATATGACAGTTTATCTTAATATCCCTCCTTGAGCTCTTCCATCATAGTCTACCAATTTGAGTTAGAAATTTAGATGCTCATATATTGAATTAAGAAGTGAATGGGACCTATTTCTCTTATGTAAATTTGAGGATTAATATTCAATTTCCACCCATGGTAGATATATATGGATTTAGGGGGGGGAAATTTATGAATGATCCTTAAGACTACAAATATGCGCAAATTGGTTAGAAGAAGCTTGAGAGGTACCAACCTTTGCTCAAATCTCACCAGATAAGATGAATAGTAAAAATATTTGTTATTTAAATTTTAAGGGGTCTATGCACTCAATATTCATTGCATTAATTTTCCAATCCAAGGCCTATGCTTTAATAACCATTGTTAAGATGGTAGACCACTCCAAACCCTCCCAAACCCTCATAAATAACTCAATGGCCAAGAAGTTGATTCTAATAAATCCATTATCCATAAAACACATTAAAAACATCAAGAGTGAAATTATAGGTCATATGTCCCCATTTTGGACTAGGAATTTTTCATGTGTGGAGTAAAATATGTAGTGAAATAACTTGTAATGTTTGGTTTTCAGACTATTCTCATGGTTCCTAAGCATGTTTGATATCCTAAGTGGTTAGGAAGGAAACTTGGAACTATGTAGAGATTTAATGGACTCCAATAAACTAATCATGAATCCATATAGTGGCACAAGAAATCCTAATGAGTAGACTTGAAGTTAGAAGGAGAGATAACCATAATTTGCATTAAGAAAATAATATTGTAGGTCTACTCACATAGTGAAAAGGCTCTCTAAGGTAGAAGAATCATTGTATCAACCTATCCAAGCCATTATAAAAATCATAACTCACTTGAAAGTTTCTAAGTCTTAGGTCTCTTTCTCACTAAGGTGATTAATGCATTATTTAGATTATAAATGGCATGAAGGAAGGTGGCTAGGTGATTAATGGTAATGTTCACACATGTAACTTCCCTCCCAAAATATGTGCATGGTATTTATTTCATATCAAGGATTAATGTATTAGTTTCAATGAGAATGGTATCTTTTTAGATTTAATTATGATTAGAAATAGGTCATCTACCACACTTGTATTCCAAAAATACTCATTAAAGGCCACTATACCACCAAGACAACACATATGGAGAGTTATGAGACTATTTTTATACCCCTCATTTAGTTTATAACTCTTTTTGGATGAGTGATGGTCATTATGGAATTTTCACTCCATCTTATGCCATATTATTCCTCTCTCTCTCTCTCTCTCTCTCTCTCTCTCTCTCTCTCTCTCTCTCTCTCTCTCTCTCTCTCTCTCTCTCTCTCTCTCTCTCTCTCTCTCTCTCTCTCTCTCTCTCTCTCTCTCTCTCATGATCTATAAATTGGGATTCAAAATCCATTATATGGATCCTTCCACTGGGTATGAGAAAATACTTCCCATTTGTATCTTTTAACCTTTGAATTAATATAAGGATGCTAGTTGATGGTGTGTGCAGGTCCTTATTTCTCACTTAAATGTTAGTTAATGGTGTGTGAAGGTGCTTATTTTTGTGCTTGTAGTGGAAATTGATTAGTAGTGTCTTAAATCAGACCTCTCCTTCATCACCTTCAGGCTCTAATAATTTTTCATGGCCTCTATATGAATTACTGATGTGTAAGAGTCCTTTTGGGGAGAGTGTGTTATTAACTAATCCTTGTTTTATCCATAAGTGTTGTTAAAAGATCAAGTAGAGGACACATAACATATTAGTGCCTCACTTCCTATATCTTAGATTTTGTTTCAAGTCCATTATATCCCTTTTTATTTTAGAAATAAGTAGGCTTAGTAGCTGAGCTTAGATGATGCATCAAGGGAGCTAGCCCTAAAACTAGAGACTCACCTCACCAATTAGGCTACCCACACCTAGAGATGATTCCATTATATCTAATAGATGAGGTAGGTTTGAAATTCATTTACCTTAAGGGTGAAATATATAATTATAAAATTTTATAGCACACTTAGTGAGACCAAAATTCAAGAAGGTTAGAGCACTTACTCTTAGCATTTGTTGACCTCAAGGAGTTTTAGACATTCTGGTGACAAATTAACACTTAATTTTCATGCTAAAGGTTATCACAAGGTCTTCATCCAAGGGTAAAGAAGCTAAATTTATTGAATTTTATTTGGATTTTTTTATAATTAATATCTACCCTAAGTTTAATACCTATGTTATACCCCCTACTTCTCCTAGTCCTATTCAACATAACCTTGTTGTAACTCCTACATCTCTAATGGATAGACCTAGAAACCAATAATTTGTACCCTTCAATCTGGCATCCCTATGATCTTAAAAAAAATTATTATATCCATATTTATACACTCAAAATTTTCCCATACTTCATAGGAGATAATTTTACCACTCCTATTGAACATATCAGAGACATTACAAACTTTCATTTTATACACAATATGACTCAAGAGAAAGTAGAAATGATGGTGAAAGCTACCTCCTTAAAATTCAAGGAACCTTAGTTTTATATAGGTATATCACCTAACCCATAAAAACTTGGGATGAATTTGGGGAGCACTTACGTAATTACTTTCAAGATAGAAGTGACCAGTTGTCCTTAGCAGAATAATTAACCATAATCAAAAGGGTCCCTCAAGATTTTATGGTGGATTTTAACTATAGTTTTTAGAAAACTTAGGATATTATCTCAATTGTAGTTAAACCCACCCTAAATTATGCCTTTTTACATTATTATAGATTCCTCAATTATGATATGGTAGTCATGATATAGTTTATGGGTGGGAACACATTACCTAATGCCTATGAAGTGGAAATAAGGGTATAAAACTATCTTATTTAAGTAGTAAAACTCATAAAAATGCCTCTCATGCCATTTTTACCATAGATTTATCCTCATGTGCCTACCATTTACCACATACCTATGTCAACCAATAATGAGCAAGCATATACTAGTTAGTCAAATAGGTTGGTCATGCTTGAAGGATTGATCAAAACATAAAAAAACAAGATAATGGCCTTGGAAAGATATAAACTTACACTAAATAGACCCTAAAAATCTCATTATCAAGCTACCTATCAAACTTATCAATTCAATGGACCTCCATACCAAGATAATCCTCAAGGATAAGGGTAGATCATTCATGTAAGGCCATAGAATAACTTCAATCCTAACTTTGCCATCACTTATAGAGAATTAGTTCCCACTCAACATAACTATGCTCAAGAAGACCAATGGTATACACCTTGGGGACCACCTCATGAATAAAATATCATCTCAATAAAAATTTCTAATAAATCTCCTCATATGCAACACAATCAAGCTCCTCTTACGAAACACAAAATAGTTCCTCTTATATTACATAGAGAAGTCCCTTTTATGACTCAATCTAAGTTTCCAAATCAACAAGGAGTAAGTTGGGAGTATACTTAGTAAAAGGCTAAATTTTTCAAATTTTAAGAAGGATGAATACATTTTGGACATTATTCAATCAATCAGTTTGGAGGTGTAACCAAAGAAGATAGCCTTATTACATCCAATACAAGGGCTAAAATAAGGGAAGTGTGAGGTAACTTAGAGGTAGGGAGAGAATCTTATTCACCTTCTAAACACCTCATAAGACTAATGAACAAGATGAATACCCTACATATCCACCACTTTAAAATGGTTAGAATGAGAAGGGTCCATCCATATTTCATTTCACTCAAACTCCAAATAGTGATGTTGCTCCTAAATTGTAGTCAAAGGTTGGTGGCCCACACATTAACATTATAAACTAGATGAAAAAGGTTCATATCACCATACCAATGTGGTACACATTACTTGTTCTATGGTATAAATACATTCTTTAATAAGAGTTTTCAAGGATAAATAACTTAGAAAAGTAGGTAGAAAAGGAAGGTGTAGTCCTAACCAATACTAGTTACCCTAATGAAACCCAACCAACCAAGGTAAATAAACCCCTTCCCTTTTATCTTTTTTCATAATAAGGGATATAATATTACATAATTATATGATAAATAGTGGATAAATTACATATATTATACCAAATTCAATATAAAATAAGTTGGGGTTAAAATATAAGCTTAATTCTAAGGGATTATTATAGATAGATGGGTCTCTATTGGAAATTTGATTGTCATTGATGTGAAAAGGGATATTATGTATGTCATTAATGCTCAAGGTTGAGTATTGTTATTTTAAGATGTGCAAGGAATCCTTGAAAGGTTAAGGATGATTGGAGTTCTTATGTGTATAAGTGGAATTCATCTAGTTCCTCATATTATTCATTTAGACATTTTGGGTTTATAGAGGAAAATCTAAGTAGGTAGTTTACTTACATAACCATTGCCACATGTGGATGAGTCTAGGGGAGTTGGTTATATGGTTGTGATTACATTAGTCCCTAGTTTTTATGTTCTATATTTTAAGCCATTAGATGAATCATAGTTTAAGTTATGGGGATACAAAGTTGGCTACTAAGATAAAAATCACTAAGTTTCTATACTTAGCCAAATTTACAAAAGGGGGTAAACAGAGCCAAGTAAGTATATTGATGATGTTAGCATTTTCAAACATGGAGGTATTAACATAAAATGATCACATGGGTATATTAATTTTTATGCCTATTTTATATGTGATAAATATTAGGTCACTTGATGTAGCATGAAAAAAGATATGCTTGAGTAAAGTAGGGCTCCAAAGCATTTTGACAATGTTTTCCAACATAGTCAAATTTACAAGTTGTAATAAAAATCTAAGAAGGCATTTTTTTTGATGTCATATAATACCTATATGAATAATTTAGGAGTAAATGGTTATATGGATGGAATCCCCTATGTAACAAGATCATATGCACTAATTTTTAGGTCATGTGACTAAGCACAATAAGAGTTATGCAAGGACAAAGTTGGCCTTCTAGGCAAGTTCAAAGCATAGCTAGCTTTGTGATAGAATAAGCTCATTAAGTATATTAATGGCAATATATATCACATGCATGAAATATTCAAGAATAAATGAGCATATGTGTTTGTTCATTATCATGCTTAGTTTATATTGTCCAAATTTTAAACTAGATGGTTAAGTGAAGCAGAAGTTATTTAGGTGCAAAGTTATCCTTCCAGGCATGATTGCGATGGTCCTCATACTTAAAGTTAAAGTTTGATATATTTTAAATATAAATTGTTAATTCTTAATCAAATACTAGATATCTAAAAAAGTATGATGCAGTCAAATTATCAAAATGACTTATGAATCAATGTGTAATTGATAAGTGTCACAATCACAGATCTTGGATAGTTAATCTATGGTGTGG
The DNA here is from genome assembly GCA_037957365.1 of Torreya grandis. Taxonomy (NCBI): domain Eukaryota; kingdom Viridiplantae; phylum Streptophyta; class Pinopsida; order Cupressales; family Taxaceae; genus Torreya; species Torreya grandis. Next base: position 3,283,064 of record JARHVA010001576.1, read on the forward strand.
GTTAAAGTCAAAATTTCAATAATAAATTTGATGATTTTGAATGTCTCAATAGTAGTAATTGATATCTATGTATAAAAGGAATGCACTTATGCCAAGTGTCATATCCTCATGGGTTGGATAGATATAAATATCAATCTTGTCGAAAGATATGATGGAGTGCAAGTGATCATGAAAAGGAGATCCAAAAGAGTGAATGGAATAAAATGCTGTAAATATCTCAATATTTAATAACTAGATAAAAATTAAATATCGTGCATCTTTGAAAATCCAATGACACATGGAAGCTTAGATGAGAGAGATTCAATGAAGAGAGTGGAATCAGATGGAACAAAGTGATTGATGTTTATTAACACAATGGTGAGTTAAATATTGAGTAGGTTTGAGAAGATCAATGGAGTGAAAGTGATCCAAAAATATAAGAATCAGTAATATGAGGTTAAAGTGTCAAATTTTAATGACCAAGTCAAGGTAAAATTCATGCATCTTTAGAGATTAAATGATGTATGGGAGATAGAATATAGAGATTAATGCATGCATTTTAAAGAGTGTAAAATTAAATTTGAATAGCCTAGAGAGATCCAACAAAGAAAGAGAGCTTGGAAATGGAATGAAGGTAGAGATAAAATTCTAGTATTTAAAGTGTTTAAATATATTTGGTCAAGTAGAGAAACATGTAGGAACATGTGTATAATCTCTATATCTCGACATAGATAGTGAGATTGATCAATCCAATTAATCAAATCTACATTAAAGAGCATGTGCATCAAAACTTGAGTCTATTATATGTTATAGATAGTAAAGAGACTTGAAATTGTATCATGATGCATGGAATCAATATGTGGGAAACTTATAGTCCAGGTCATAATGAACTAGAGTCTAGAATTGACATGATGTGTTAAAGTTAGAGTGTGAACACATCAAAGATGTGGAACCCTATATCTATTGCTTATATATATGACATCTGAGAAATAGGAAGATGTGATTGGTTTATTCAAATTGTCTTAAAAAAAAAATCTATAGACATAGAACAAGAGGGTAGAAAGGAAAAGAAGAGGCTATAGAGAGAGATGAAGTGTGTTAAATAGATACATATCTAGACATGGAGAGAAAAGTGTGGAGAGGAAGAAAGGCACATAGAGATACTATGCATAGAATGAGTAGTTATAGATTAAACTTGTAATAGAGATAATATATTTAGATTCATTTATGAACCTATTTTGTATACTAGAGTTGTGTCTCCATAATAGATCTGATTGGTTGGTGCCATCAGACAAGCTGAGTTAGTGCTCAGTTAGGGGATTAGTGTCTCCTTAGGGTTAGTACCCTTAAACATTGTAACTAGTGAGGTTAAGCTGAGGTGGTGCTTAGTTAGGGATTTTAGGATTCTTTAGAGTTGTTTATCTTAAATTAGGGGATTGGTGTCTCCTTAGGGTGGGTTCCCTTAAATGTATAACCAATGAGGTTTTTCCAGTGAGGCTTTGACTTTGAGGTTAGATTAAAATAGTAGATTCTAGTAGCTATTCTCATCATGGTTTTACCCCTTAAGTTTTTGAAGTATAAATCTAGTGTCAAGTGTATCTATGTATGTGATCTCTGTATTTATCTTTTAATCTACAAATGCTTTTGAATTTTCTTTAAAAAGATTAAAGGACTAGTTTTAGTTAATCTACTTATTTACCCCCCTCTCAGTAGATAGTTGTGTTCCAATAGTTGGTATCAGAGCCTAGGATTCCTTAAAATAATCTTAATCAACTCAGGTAGATCTTGGAATAGTGAACACAATGGCTATTCAAGAAGGATCTTCATAAAATAAGGAACCTCTTTTTGATGGATCCAACTATGCATTCTAGAGCATAATAATGGAAGCATATTTATGCTCACTAGGGTTTTGTGTATGTATATCTATAGTAAATGAATATATATCCCCTGATAAAACTCCTACTAATTAGGCTACCAAGAAGTTATATGAGAGTAATGTCAAGGTAAAGAATTGTATTCATTATGGATTATCCAAATTAGATTTTGTCAAAGTGTTGCATTGTCAAAATACACCAGATATCTAGATCAAACTAAAGAGAGTCTATGAAGGATATGACAAGGTAAATAAAGCCAAGATACAAACATATAGAGGCTAGTTTGAAAGTCTCAAAATGGATGAAGAGGAGAAAATTGTAGACTACCATCTCAAGGTAGATGAAATAGTTAATGCAATTAGAGGCCTTGGAAAAGAAATGAAAGAATCAATCACTGTCAAAAAGGTTCTAAGATCTTTGCCATCAAGGTATGATTCTAAAATCTTTGTAATAGAGGAAGAAAGAAATATATATATAATCTCACTATATATGAGTTACATGGAACCTTCACTACTTATGAGATGATAATGGGAGAAGTAGATACTCCTAAGAAAGAAGTTGCATTTAAAGCATTTAGGAAAGCAAAATCAGAAGAATCTACATCTATATCTAAGGAGACTAATGAAGAAGAATCTAACTTTGTCAAAAGAATTGAAAATAGGATCTATAAAGTACAAAGGTAACTTACCCTTTAAATGTTTTAATTGTGGTAAAGTATGACATATTACTTCTAAATGACCTTACAAGAAAAAGGATAACTCTGAGCAAGAAGAGGATGGAAAAAAAAATGAAGCTTCTTTAAAAACAACAAAATATTATATATAAGAGAATATAGTGACTCATTGGATGATAGTGATATCTCAAATGATGGCCATGACTGTGCCTTTGTGGTTGAGGGAAATGAATCCTTGTTTGTGGCATTAGAATCAACTTCTATAGATCTAGATCAAGAATAGTTTGAAGACTCTATTGAAGAAGAGGAAGGAAAAGTGGACCTTGTGTGTGAACTCATTTATTCTCTAGATGAGATTGACAAGTTGAGAAAAGAGAACACAAGACAAAAGAAGCTTGGACAAAAAGAAATTGAAAAACTATCCAAAAGTCTTGAGGAATTTGGTCAGATGGTGATAATCCTAAAGACACAAGTTGAAGAGGCCATAAGAATTGAATATGTAGTCAATATTAAACTATAATTAATTTTTTTTGAGTGTATGAGGCTATAAGTAGAGATAGTGGCTTTGAGGAAGAGCTTTAATATACTAAAGAATAAATAGACAAAGGTCTGAAGATAAAAGAAGGATTAGACATTCTTGATGAATTGATCAAATTTCAAAAGTCATCAAAAGGGCAATCTGGTCTTGGTTATGAAAAGGGGAAAAGTCCCTAACTAGTACATCTACTAATTTATATGACAATTTTAGAGTAGAAAGATTAAGATCAAATAAAAGGAATGTCTCTGTAAATACAAAGACAAATAATAGCACTATTGATTAGAAGAAGGCTAATGAAAAAAATGATCTTAAGGAAAGGAAAAAGAGAAATGAGTCCATCTCTTTAAACTCAAGGAATATTTAAAATACAAAAGAAACTAATGTAAATGGTTACATAAGGGTAAGAAACTTGAAGAAGCAATAGTTGAGAATAAATCCCCATCTTGCACAAAGAAAATATATGACTAGGTATTCCTCATCTCTTTATGATTATTGTTATATATGTAATCATTTTTGGTCATAATTCTAGTAATTTTAGAGTTTTACCTACAAGGAGAACTCATTTTGTAAGTAAAAATTCATTTTCACCCTTGGTAGATATAAATGTAATGTGTTATTATTGTAATAATTTTGGTCACATAGCTAAACAATGTAGTACAAGCTTTGAAAGACCAAAAGTATAAAGTGTGAATAAAAGTATGCCTCCTAGTGTGAACAAAGGTTAACAGGTCTCTAACAAAGATAATAGTGAGCCCAATAAGACATATAAGAAACCCAATCATGTATAGAAAGTGTAATATCAAACCATGATGAATAATGCTACAGAGGTTGGAAAATGTCAAGATCTCTCAATGTCTACACATGTTGAGAATGTGAATACAAAGCTCAAGGAGAAGTCCAAGGTGTTGTCTGAAGATAGTTCTAATGTATGTACATATTCATGTGAACATCCTATGATTATAGAGCAAGTATCAAACATAGAACATTAGTTCTCTATGCCTAGTGATGAGATTCTGAGCTGCAAGGATGATTCATCATATGAAAAGGTATGTCATGAATCCATGTTGTCTCCATGTATTGTTAATCCATAGGAAATATCATGGTTGATGAGTATGTTACTTATCTTTAACTGAAGAAGAATAAATAAAATCACAAGATGACCAAGGAGGAGAATGAATATGAGGGTTTATGGGTAACTCTTAGATTCACATTATTTTAGGACATTGTGAATTAAGGTGCCTCTATCTATGCTTCTTAACAGACCCATTTCAATAAATAATCAAGTTCTATTCTTTAACAGATTTTAAAGTCAAGAAATGAGTGATCCCAATTGAATTTGGTGTGCGAAGATGAGAGAAGTGTTGTGTATGCAGTGTCTACAAGGATAGAATGAGTGTTTCAATATGATATAATGAGATTGTTGGAGTACATCTCATATATATATGGTTCATAGATTCATTTGGTATATAGGTTCTAATGTAATAAACCCTTGACATTGTGTATCTTGTGTTGTATAATGAGTTGGGTCACCAAACTTAGTGAACATGTATAAAATGATGATATAAATGTGTCAAATGGTGCTATAGGTAGGTATTTGATATAAAGATGGAGCATGGAGAAAGGGGGAGCTAGATTGTTTAGTTTGTTAGAATCAAGAAGGATCAAAATAGAAGAGCTTGTTGTATATTCTATGGTGGTAGATTTGAAAATTCTCAGGTGGATGATAGTTGAGATTTGTCTATGTTGCATAAAAATAAAATCATGTAAAAGGTCTTTAAGTTTTGAAGATGACAAGTTGTATATACAATGGAGTTAGGGGGAGCTAACTCAGATAGCTTGAATAGCTTGAGGACATATGCATGATGTGAAAAGGAGCATATGTGAGATGCTTCAATCATGAACTAAATATAAGGTCATGTCTGCTATAGATGTTGACTCAAGCAGGTTGAGATGATGACTTGAACAAACCAAATTAGGTGCTTAGATAGTATATTGAATTCTCATGTATAAACAAAGTCAAAGATTTGTAATTGGCCAAGTCCTAAGATCAAAAGACTATGTATGGAGACCTGAAGATGCTCAAGTGATGTAATGAGACAAAATTTGGGAGTGATAGCTCTTACATCACATCAATAGATACTATTGATGGAGAATAAGTCTAGAAGAAGGATCTTAAAAGCTTTGTTGATCCCTAGAAAAAGAGAAAAGGCAACTCAGGTATGTATATTTTACAAATTTATAATGAGTTGATGGTTATAGGTTCTTGGAAAAAAATCATTTATTTATTAAAAGGGGAGAACACTTTGGGAAAATAGTGAGAAGGATTCCCTTTGAAATTTATGTCAAAGGGGGAGAAAAAGGTTAAATGCTCTTTATTAAATTTTGGATAAAAAGTTTAAATGCTCTCTGTAAAAGTTTAGAAGAGTAGAGAAAGTGTCCAAGATGAGTTTAGGCAAATATGTCATTGTCTAAGGGGGATGAAATTTGGTATGAAAAACATAAATTCATATTTATTATAATATAATGAAATAAATGATAGAGAAGGAGCTAAATATTATAATATTAGAGCATTTAGTTTGCCATCAATGACAAAGGGGGAGATTATTGGTGATTTGATTGTCATTAATGTCAAAATGGAAATTATAGATGTCATTGATGTTCAGGGTTAAGTATAGTGATTTTAGGATCTTCAAGGAAACCTATCATAGTTTAAGAATGATTGGAGTGCTTATGTTCATAAGTGGAATTCATCAAATTCCTCATATTTTTCATCTAGACATTTTGTGTCTATAGAGTAAAATCTAAGTAGGCAGTTTACTTACATCACCATTGCCACATGTGGATGATTTCGGGGAAGTTGGTCATATAGTTTTGATCACATTAATCCCTAGTTATTATGTACCATATTTAAATCCATGAGATGAAGTGAAATTTAATTTATGGAGATCCAAATTTTGTTATTAAGACAAAAATCACCAAGTTTTTATACTTAGACAAATTTGCATAAAGGGCTAAATAAAGCCAAGTAAACATATTAATGAGGTTAGAATTTACACACATGGAGGTGTTATGAAAAAATAACCACATGGGTCTATTGATTTTTATTCCTATTTTATATACATGAAATCTCATGTCACATGATGTAGCATGACAAAAGATATACTTGATCAAAGTAGGGTTCCAAGGCATTTTGACAATGTTTTCCAACACTTAGTCAAATTTGTATGTTGTAATAAAAAGCTAAGAAGGTATTTTTATGATGTAATATCTTTCACACATGAAGGATTTATGAAAAAATGTTTATATGGATGGAATATCCTATGTAAGAGGATCATATGTACTAATTTTCAAGTCTTGCAACTAAGTGAGACAAGATATATGCAAGGATAAAGTTAGCTTTCTAGGCAAGTTCAAAGCATAGCTAGCTCTGTGATAGATTAAGCTTAGTAAGAAAATTAATGGAAATATATCTCACATGTGTGAAATATTCAATAATAAATGAGCATATGGGTTTTTTCATTATCATGCTTAGTTTATATGGTCCAAATTTTATATTAGGCAATTGAGCGAAGCAGAAGTTATACAGATGTAAAGTTAGCCTTCTAGGCATAATTGAGATGGTCCGCATACTTAGCCAACTATTCACAAGGTAAATTTTGAGTTATTTTAAATATAAATGGTTCAAGTTTAATTTAACATTATAGATATAATAGAGCATGATGAATTCAAACTATCAAAAGGACCTCTAAGTTAACATGCAAGTGATAAGTGTCACAATCATGGAGCCTGGGTAGTTAATCTATGGTGTGAGTTAAATTCAAAAGGTCAAAAAGAAATGTGAGGATGAAAAATGTCTCAATGACGGGAACTAATAGCTATGTATATAAGGTATGTGCTTATTCCAAGGGTCATATCCTTGATATTTGGATAAATATAAAGATTGAGCTTGTCAAAAGATCTAACAGTACACGAGTGATCATGCAAAGGAGATCCAATAGATGAAATGGAATAAAATGATATAAAGATATTGACATTTAAAAACTAGATATAAGTAAATATCATTCATCTTTGAAAATATAATGGCATGAAAAAGCTTGGATGAGAGATATAATAGATTGAGTGGACTCAGATGGAATAAAGGGATAAATGTTTATCGACACAGTGGTGAGTTAAAAATTGAGTAGGTTTGAGAAGATCAATGGAGTGAAAGTGATCCAAAAATATACAAAGTATTGAGATGAGGTCAAAGTGTCAAAGTTTAGTGACCAAGTCAAGGTGAAAGTCATACATCTTCAGATATTGAACAACATATAGAAGCTAGGATTTGGAGATCAATAGACATGTTTTAAAGAGTGGAACATTAAAGTTCAGTAGCATACATAGATCTAACAAAATGAGAGATCTTGGAGATGACACAAAGGTATAGATTAGAGGCCAATATCTAAAGTGTTTAAATACAAATGATCCAGTGGATAAACATGCAAGAACATGTAGAAACATGCATATAATCTCTATATCTTGACACAAACAATGATATTGATCGATCCAAATAATCATATCTACATTAAGGAGCTTATGAATCAGAACTTCAATCTAATAGATATTATAGATAGTAAAGAGACTTGTAATTTTTGCATGATACATAAATTCAAGATGCAAGAAATATACAGTCCAAGTCATAATGACCTAGAGTCTAGAATGGGCATGATGTGTTAAAGTCCAAGTGTGAACACACTAAAGATATGGAACCCTAGATTCAATTCTTACATATATGACATCTAAGACATAGGCAGATGTTTCTAGTGTATTTGAATTATGTCAAATAGAAAATATATAGACACAAAACTAGAGGGAAGAGAGGAAAATAAGATGTTGTAGAGAGAGAGAGAGAGATAAAGTGTGTCAAATAGATACATATCCAAAAACAAAAATAAATGGGTGTAGAGGAAGAAAGGCACACAAGGATAATGTGTAGAGAATGAGAACTTATAGATTAGACTTTTAATAAAGAGAACAAAGTTGGATTCATTTATGAATCTATTTTGTATACTAGAGTTGTAGCTCCATAGAACTAATTAGTTAGTTCTATTACATAAGCTAAGTTTGTGCTTAGTTAGGGGATTAATGTATCCTTAGGGTTGGTGCCCTTAAACATTATAACCAATGGCATTAAGCTAATTTGGTCATTAGGTAGAGATTTGGTGCTTCCTTAGAGTTGGTGCTCTTAAAATAGGGGGTTGGCATCTCCTTAGGGTTGATTCCCTTAAATGTGTAACCAGTGAGGTTTTGTTAGTAAGGATTTGACTATGAGGCTATATTAGAATATTAAATTCTAGTAGCTATTCTCTCTATGGTTTTCCCCCTTGGGTTTTCCATGTATAAATCTGGTGTCATGCATATTTTTGTGTGTATGTGATCTTTTCATTTATCTTTTAATCTGCATGTGCTTTTGAATTTGGATTAAAAAGATTAAAGGACTCATTTTAGTTGATTTATTGATTCACCCCCCCCCTCAATAGATAGTTGTGTTCCAATAGTATCTTTCCAAGATAATTAGTGTACTTAAGGGCCTAAGTCTTTTCCTATCTTCTTCGCCAAAATTCACTATATCCCAAGATGTTATTGTGGTTTATCTACCTTCCTAGTTTTCCCTATGTTTATCAAGGGATTTCATTGCTAAAATAGGAGGCTAAAAATATTTACACTAGTCTTATATGGTCTTTAGATCCAATTATGGGACCAAATTCACCGTTAGGTTTGAGAATATATCTAAGTTTCATATATATCCCTAAATGCCTAATCTATCAAATGTTAACTATATTATTATTGATAAGGATGAGAACCCTAATGATCAAGAGCCATTTATGACACATGAGGGCATATCAAACCTACTTCTTTATGAGTGGGGATAGATAACCATGGGTATGATCCTTATAAGAGCATTGAGGAAGTAATTATAGGGATTTATTATATTAGTGAGGAGGATCTAGTAATACCAATACTTACCTATCCAAACCAAGATATTGATGGAGTATGGAGACTATTTTTGATAGATCTAGATGCAATAATGGAAGTGGATAAGGTGTCATGCATGTTTCTCCATCTAAAAAAAAGTATTTTTATGTGATAAGGTTTAGTTTAGCTACACATTTAATACAATATAGTATGATGACCTCATTCATGGGCAATAATGGGAAAGGAGAAGAGGCATGAAGTTGTTGCAAGCCATGGGAGATAGTGAACTAGTAGTTCATTGAGTGAGAGTGTAGAATTTAGTTTAAAATCCAATATTAAAGGCATATAAGCATAGGATTTAGGTCATCCTATAATAATTTGAGGCCTTTGACATATTTTCAATTCCAAGGCAAAAGAATCAACATTTAGAGAAGCTAAAAACTATAGGTGCATAATATGACATTCTAAGTGAAGTCAAGAACTTAAATAATTAGTCATAAATCAAGGTGGTATGCAAACCATTAGTACCTAATAATTAATTGCTTTGTTATGTGTTTGATATTGATAGGTAGATATCATGCTTCTTGAAAGAAGAGGTAGAATTATGATCAAGGAATCAAGGTAGACTTAAATAATAGTATGGTGACTAAATTGTTTAGTTGAATACAAAAAATAATAAGGGATTAGTGACCATTGAGAACACCTTCAATTAATATTTTCCATTTAGAAGAGATAAGGTTAGCATGTTAACCATTTAAGAACATTATGAAAGGTCACCATTTTTAAGGATAGGCTACTCAAACTAGGTGAGGTAAACACTAGAGAAGAGAGGATTTATTTCATAGAGATGTGTAAGGAGTTTGTAGACATATTTACTTGGGAATATAGTGAATTGAAAGTTTTTTCCCCCATTTTATATCATCATGCCATATAACTATAATTAAGTGTCAAATCTATGAGGTAGAAGTAAAGACTGATCAACCCCAAAATTGAGCTCTTCATAAAGAAATAGTTGACTAAACTGATTGAGTCTAACATTATATTCCTCATTAAACACTCTTCATGGATGGTTAACGTTGTGCCTATAGGGAAAAATAATGGGGATATAAGGTTATGTGTAGAATAATTGGATATTAACAAGGTGTCATTTGAAGACCACTACCCCTTTCCATCAATGGATAATATTATTCAAAAGGTTATAGGTTCTAAACATTTCTCCTTGCTTGATTGGTGCTCAAGGTATAACCAAGTGTTGGTGAAGGAAGAGGACTAACATAAGATTGACTTCATAACTAAGTGGGGTACTTATGCCTACAAAAATATGCCCTTTATATTGTTTGATGTAGGAGCCACATTATAAATGGAAATGGATGTATCCTACTAAGGACGAATCAATGAGATGGTGTTCATATACCTTGATGACATTACAATCTTTTGAAAGGATGCTAAGGACCACATAACACACCTAAGGTTGATATTTTATAGGTGCAAGTAGTATGGCATGTATTTGAACCCCCAAATGTGTTTTTTTTTCAATCCATGAGGGTAGTCTTTCATGACACATTATTTATAAGGAAGGATTCTCCATGGACCCTAAGAGGGTAAGTGAAATTCTAGCCCTATCACTGACCAAGCACAATAAAGGAATGCAATGTTTTCTAGGTAATATAAATTTCATTAAAAGTTTCATTAGTAGATTTTTTGAGTTTTTTAGACCCATAACTTCTATGATAAAGAAACATAAGAAATTTTTTTTAACTAGGGAATAAAAGAGTACTTTTAAAGTAATTAAATAGGCTATTTCTCAAACACCCACTCTCCTTAACCTTGAACTCTCAAAAGAATTATTCTTGTATGCATTATCAACTAATGACACCATATATACCATTATGATGAAATGAAAAAGTGAGGTCCTTGAGTAACCCATATCTTTCTTTAGCCTAAAATTGGAGGGATATGAAGAGAGGTATACTTATGTAGAAAATCATGTGCTTACAGTCATGAGAAGCCTTAAAAAAATTAGGCACATGGTGTCCAAGAACAATATCTATGTAATGGTGACCCACCATAACATCAAAGAACTCATTAACTCATATTTTAGTGATGAAAAAGTAGGTTGGGTGACTATATTCATGGAGTTTGACATAGAAGTGAAGGTCACCAAGCTAGTGAGGGGTAGAGGACTGTGTGATCACTTGGAAATAGATTTTAAGGAGATAAAAGAGATAGTTTTTATTGGAAACATAACCATTAAGATGGGGGTGAATTAGTGTTAAAAATTTAATTCAATTACATTCATCACTCTTTAACCATTTGAAATGGCATAGAGATATAGCAATGCATAGAAGAATAACCACATAAGCAAAAAGCAAGATATCAACACATAAACACAAGATATATTTGGGAAAACCTCATGGGGGATAAAAACCACTATAAAAAAAAATAATAGTATCCTATAATAAATTATAAAACATATATTTAGGAACCAACCCCACAAGGAGCTCCAACCCCTACTTAGTCAAGCACCTACTCAATTAGTCTTTAATAAGCTCTGACTTGAAAGGAGGATCCACCACCCAAGTGACTTAGAACTAACCCATAAACTTCAAGGAAATTTTTCAAAAATCCAAACTATATTTAATCTCAAAATACTTCTTTACCAAGCACCAACTCATCCAAGATAATCTTGATCACCTTAGTAATACCTTATTCCTCAATCAATGGATCATAACTTCTTCTTCAGATCTCTCTCTTTTCTATCCTAAAATCCAATATTGTTCATACACATAAAAAATAATTTTGATTTATATTAATGGTATCTCAACATAAATTTACTCATTCATCTCTCCTTATCCTTCTACCCCTCTCAAATAACCTTCTAGGCTCTCTTGCTCAGCATGCCTCTTCTAGGCTCATTAGGTCAATTGACCTAATCATCTACTTGAAAATATATGATATATGTTTATGAATGATAATTTGGATACTTATTAAGGTCTAAATTACTTACCTCTTCTCCTCTATTTATCTCTTTTATTTGCTTATATTCACATATGCTTAACTAGTCAAAACAAGCCTTCTAGGCTTCCATGCTCAAACAACCCTCATATGTCTTGATTAGGTCATATGACCTTGTTAAACACAATAAAAAATCATATTAAATTTTTATTTATGATAATATTCTTCCCTCTAAAATTATTCATTACCTTATTCTACTCCTCAAGGTGATCTTGTATTAGTTTACACTTACATATACACGAGTAGCGCAAATAGGCCAATTTTGCCTTGTATTTATACTAAACACTAGGTCTCACCCATATTGGTCATAAAAACATCTTACCACACATTTAAAACACTTTAAATAGGTCCAAAAACACGTTTCACACAAGAAAAATTCATTACACAAGTCATTCATCACTCATAGGGACCAATACCCTATCAGGCCTAATAGAGACCTAATGGAATTAGGCCTCCTCTAAGGCACACGTTACACTCTAACCCCTTAAAACAATTTGAGTATTAATAAACACATGAAAAAATAATAATACACATAAAATATACCCTTGATAAAATCCACATAGGTACACACCACCTATAATTCTGATTCACCACTTGAACCATGCTTATTAGGCCTACTCGCCATATGGCCTTCTCACTGCCTAAAAGTTTGTCTCAAAGAAATAGAAGTATACAATAAATTTTATGAAAAAAACATATCATTAATTCATATTAAAAAATTATCCATGACCTCATTATCATAATCCAATAGATATAACATTATTTTTTATGTGAATGATTAGTCTTATAAACTAATTTGCTAAGCCTCTCTTACATAGTACATATACAACCAGATAGGCCATTTTGATTTTCATATTTAAAAATATTAGCCTATATATCCACATTCATATAATTAATAGGTAATTTATGTCTAAAAAAAATTAATTTCATTCTATACAATTAATCTTTTCATATATTCTTAAACACTTCACTTCATCTTGCATAGTTGGAGCTATTATTACACAATCATGAAGATTGTGTCTTGTAACATATGTATAAATAATTTAAATACAAAATGAATATATGGATATAAAATTTATTACCTTATGTTAATCATAAAATCCATTAGGAATTTTTTATCAAGATTCAATCACTCAAATATACTTATTCAAAAATCTCACTCTATTCTGCTAGAAACTACAAAAACATAGTTAATTTTGACAAGAAATAAGCTCACATATATGTAATTTCATGAATAAATTAAAAATTTAGGTTTTTAATTAAGGATTATATTAAAAAACTTATTTTTATGCCATGAAAAAATTATCAATATTTTGGTCTCTACATGCATTTCTTTGACCACTAGTTTTTTTGGCTTTTACCACAGTTAGAATCTTTGACTTTAACCTATAATAAATGCACTTTTGTGGATATTTAAGACATGAAACCACCTGTTTTATGGTATTAATTGAGTATAGTCAAATTTTTCATTTTACACAAAATTTATCCTACCAATATCCTTCTTTCTACAAGCACTTCTTTTCTCACTAGTCTAAAGCACACACAGAGTCATTTGAAATCTAACGTTCTTATTTTTGAATTTCAAATGCCATTTCCTGAGGCTTAAACTAGTTGGTCTATGGCATGTTAAAACCTGAATTTCAAATTTTTTATGCTTATATATTAAGATATAAAACACTTTAATACACCAAATTGATAAGGTACCTTCTTGGCACAATAGATAACATCACCATGAAAACCTTTGACCAAGGTTGAATTTTTAAGTACCTACAATAAATGCATGAATTTGTTGGGTTATCCATATCTCCATTATGTGTATTGATAATATGGATTCTCTTAAGCTATAATTATGCATTTTTATCTCTCCAAAGTTTAATATTAAGTACCAAGTCCTCACCAAGACATCTATGGATGCCTCAAAACCTCTTCTTTGTCCTCACTAACCTGTACATATTCCATATACTTTAAAAAATATAAATCAAAAATTATTTTTCATTAATACACTATTAACCCATGATATTATTGACATAAATTCCAACCTAATACATTAATGACCATGCTTCAATATTTTTGGTAATTTATAGTGATCCCTAAGCAGCTGCACATACACCTTATTCCATATGGACCTAAGACATGGTAAATTTTCTCCAAATGGGAGAATATCTTATAGGTTTATATATGATAATAATAAGGTATTATATGTTTAAATTTATCCCATATGTCTTGGTATATATGATCTTATTTAAGAAATATATTGATGGGATTATTTTAAGGTGTGTAGAGACTAACCAAATTGATAAGCTATTAGATTAGTTTCATGATGGTCCTACAAGAGGCCACTTTGTAGCTAAGACTATAATAGTAAGGATAATGAGAGTAGGATAATTTTTTCCAAGCCTATTAAAATACTCCTATGATTAGGTTAGAAGGTGTTATAAGTGTGCCATGTTTACTTAAAATAGAAGCTAGTTGCCTTGCCCCTCAAGCCAATCTAAGTAGAATAACTATTCATGTAGTTGGGATTAAATTTTATAGGCATGATATATCCTCCATTTAGTTTGGGACACAAATTTTTCTTGAATACCAATACTACTTCACCAATTGGGTAGAGTTAGTACCCCTTATGGAGGTAAATGAAAACTTAGTCTTGGAGTTATATGATAGCCTAGTGACTAGGTTTGGGGTCCCCTCTATAATCATATCAGATAATACACTAGTTTTCAATGGTGAAAGGATAAGTAAATGGGATATAAGTTATGTAATCTACCTTATTAATTCCTTAAACTATTATCCTTAAGGTAATGGACTAGTAGATTCCACCAACAAGAACTTGATTAGGATCATAAAAGGGACTATGGAAGATAATTATAGAGTATAGCATAATAAACTAAGGAAAACCTTATGGTCAAATAGGATCACCCCCAAGAGAGATATTGGTCATTATCCATAACTTCGTATCTATGGGAATGAGGCAAGGTTACCCATATCACTTGAGTTACCAGTTTTTGAACTCACACACTAGCTTGAGCTAATGGAGAGTGTTGACATTAAAGTGAGGATGAATGATTTGAGAGAGTTAGAAGAGATAGTAGATGATGTTATCCATGCCATATGTTCTTATCAAGATCAAGTTAAGAGGTCATTTAATAATAAATATATCTCAAGGACTTTATAAGAAGGTGATATTATGCTTAAGTGGGATGAAAACTAAGCTAAACTAGGTAATCAGATATAATTTGATAGCCTATGGAGTGGACCCTACATTATTACTAGCTATAAGGAACATAATACATTCCAACTATCAAAACTGAATGGTGAGGAACTTCCTATCTGATTCAATGGGGTGTTCCTTAAGTATTATTATTGAAGATCATATATTGTCCTTGTAAATAATAGTTTAGATATTTCTTTTATTCCAAGTGTTGTTGCATAACTACTTTATTAGTTAGTTGCCTTATTGTCATGTTGTTTTCCTAGGTGTTTAGGTGTTGGTGTTTCTTTCATGTACATATTATGAGTGGTGAGGTTATTTTTAGTCCTTGAAATCTTACAGTATGTTAAGTTTGATTTTCAATTGAAGCATAAGGGTCATCTTAGTTGAATCATGATTGTCATGTGTGATTACCTTACCCAAAAGATGATATAACCAATTCTCTTGAATAATAGGTAGGTTAACCCCTGGGAGTCTCCAATGATGATATTTTTTTACCCTTGGATTCATAAAGGATAAACTCTTAATCAAAGCACTTGAATAGTGTTATTGTCATTTTCATGAGTTTTTGGGATGTCATAATAGTCTAGGATAAGGTTAGTTGTCATTAGGTTCATAAGGAGCATGTTCATATGTTTTACTTATATTAAGAGTGAAATTTTAGTCACCATCTCATCTTGTTTAAACTTGTGTCAAGGTTTCATCTTATGTTGATTATGTCTAAAAGTCTACACTAAGTCATAATGTGACCTACCTTATCTAAAATAACACATAATGGATGACCTATGATGTTGTAGACCATGATCAGTCATGTTTCCATTAGAAAATACCAAAAACCTATAGGATATGGCAAAATCAAAGGGTTTGGAGCTAGTATGAGGAAAATGGTAACCTTGTTTGAAGACTTTAGCATATTTTAAGGTTTTTTAGCAAATATTAAGGTAAATACTTCAATTGTTATTACATTTTATTTCATGTATGTATTATCTTGAAGAGGTGTTCAAACCATATGAATATTGTTAATATGGCCCTTAGGACATTATTCATCCATCATAAATGCTAAAATGTTCCCAAAATGTCACATGGTCATTGTAAAATATATCAAGGGGTCTTATTAAGGGTCAAATGTCATTAATTTTCCATAAAAAGTCCCTAAAAATTTGAAAATTGACATTTTAGCTTCCCTCCATCTATAACCTTTGATTTTAAAGTGTATTTGACCTATCATTTCCCTCCTTTTATTATCCAATGGTTTATCAAGATCTCAATAATGAAAAAAGCAGAGAAAATATATTTTATTGGTGCTTTCAAGGCTTTTACATACTTGTATAGTGAGGTCAAGGTTAGAAGAGGTCAAACATATTATGGGGGATACCTTGTCAGCATCAAAAAGAATAATCTATATTCACAAAGGCAAGATAAAGGAAATAAATGTAGTGGAATCTCCATTGATCTTTTGGAAACGTCATAAGGGCAAGTTTGAGGTGAATGATATGATTTATATAGGGAGATTTAGAGCCCAAGATATTGTCTAGATGTAGAGTCCTTAGCAAGGTTAAAATTTGTGGTATTGGTTTGTAGATCAAATCCCTAAGCTTTATGCATAATCATTAAGACCCCTAGGTGGTCTTAAACCCTTTACAAACCCCATAAGCTTAGTTATAAGAAAATTTAATATAATTTGAAACTCATTCTTAAACTTTGAGCATGGGAAAAGATACATAAAGGTTTGATGAGTGTCCTAAAATCATCTAGGCATGTTCTCATGGCACTTGCAAGGCTAGATCAACATCAAGTCTTCTATGGTTGGTAGGTTACAGGTTTATGTGTTAAAATTATTGTGTTTCATGAAGAAATAGAGCACAAAGATGATCAATGAAGACTTTAAATGCTAGCCCCATGCTCTTAACATACTCCACATGGTCACAAATAGGTCATGTTAAATCTCCTTCAAGCCTCCTTAATACCCACCATGTGAAATAAGGATAAAAGCTTCAAGCATAACTCAAATTTTTCTCATGGAAATTAATCTCAAGGTTGCAAGTTTAGGGATGATGCCTTCTTCAGATTATAGGTTTGATTGAATAATATAGAGGAATTAATCTTTCAAAGGAAACAAATTTCCACATGGCTCTCAATACTAGCACTCAAAAACCAACTCAAAATAAATCCATTGGCTATTTAACAAGTTGAAGGTTTATTTTCATTATTTAAGGTTTTTGAGGTTTTTTAGATTTTAATATATCCATTAATATGCTTGATTCACCTAGTCAAATTTAGTACCTTATTAGATAGCTAGGTGGAGGATGCCTAGGTCTCAATAGGTGGTCTTGAGTAGAGAGGATCAGTCCATATGAGCTCTCCTACAAAATTCTAATTCATAATGTCTAAATCAATCCATTTTCAACTTATAATGAGCATTGTCTCCCAAACTCAAAACTTTAAAAGACTACATAATACACCTGCATGCATGTTAGGGTGGTTTGTCATGAATAGTCCTATAATGGGAGTGTCAATGGATTTGCATAGGGTTAAGTTAGTTGTGAATTAATTATCATGAATTTAAATTGTGTATGAAGGTTAATATCTCAGTTGAAAGGGTAGTTTTAAAATCTTAAAACTCACAAATTCTAAGTCATACTTACAAGAATGCCTAGTGGCTTAGTGGCCTACAAACTAAAGAAAAAAAGGGCCTACTTAGTTGAACACTAAAAATACTTAATTATACATAATTTAATATAGATCCTTGAATGCTCAGATTTTTGTATAAGTCTAAATTCCATACACTGTCAAGTCTCAAAAGTGACCACCTATAGGTTGGTATAAGATTATTACTATTAGTCTACAAATTTGACAAGTAGATGCAATCAATAATATAATATTTTAAGTGTAAATATATATTCAAGTGTCAAGGCCATTTGAGATGATTTAAGGAGTATAAAATAATAATCAAATATATTTTTTAAGATAGACATACTTGATCCTTCATACATGTTTGGTTTAGTGTAGACAGGTCTACCTAGTCAAAATTAGAATGCCTAATTGGTTTGAATGATGAGATATGTTAAAAGAAACAAGCCATGATAAAGTGACCTTATAATTATATTATGACCTATATATATTATTTTATATCTTGAAGACAAGGTCAAGGTTTAGAAAGAGTTTCCCATGCTTGACTGAGCACTCACAAACACATAGGCCTTCTATGTGTATGGTTATAAAAGTGTGTTTGATTACAAGTAAGAGGAAGACCTAAGTTTCAAAATATTATGATATATTCAAGGGTACATTCTAGGAGGGTTTAAAATACCTTGGTAGAGATAAAAGGAAGAACACACACTACTAAGGTCATTTACACTAACTAGTTTGAGAAACC